>JANFCV010000559.1:0-65250 GCA_024500475.1 Phthorimaea operculella
TATTTCGACTTATGTTCAATAGGGAAAGTTGTTTAGTTTCATGGGCTGGTTCATCCCTCGAAAGGAACGCAGTACTTTTTCTAAAACCCTGTATAAAGCATTTTATGTTAGTGTCACAGTTGAGGTGTGATGCCGGCTTAGTATAGCATCACCTCTTTTATTCATTTCGTCCTAAAAGTCCTAAAAGTTGTCCTAGAATAATCGGAAAATAATGGAAGCTCTACACTAACCCCAGCAAAAAATCCTCATCTTAAGTATTTTTCTTTTCGACAGATATTTTTGCGATGTTGCAAAAAGTGAGCCAGTACACTTCATACACGGACCCTATCGTAATGCACGATACCCTGATCAAGGCTACCCGCTCCAAAATCCTCCAGGAAGTGACAGCCAAGCTTTGTGAATCTACTTCAACACAGAGTAAGTTCTGATTAAGGGATCAGCTTATACTGGTTGAGACTGAATTGAAGGAGAGCCACTCCAAAATCCTCCAAGGAGTGGAAGATAAGCTCATACCGAATTTAAGGGTACTCAACTCACTACAAAACACTGCAAAAAGTGACAGGCAAGCTTTGTAAATCTATTTTAACACAGAGCAGATTAAATTCGATTAAAGGATCAACCGCCGTGTGGATATTCTGTGGTGTGGCTTAGAATAGATCTTTTGTACCCTCTCTATGATATTATATGACATACGAGCAGGATATAAACAATAATGTTGCCACTTTGGGATCCATTCCTTAACTGCACAAGTTTTTAATTTTGAAATATGTTTACAGACGTACTCCAAGCGTATGCAGTTATTCAGGAGAACACACAACAAGGTAAGAAATAAGAGTCTTTAGAGATAAGTTGTAGTGTAATTAGTCACAGACGAGGAACATGACTATGAGTAACTAATAATAAAAAATCAAATTTGATATCAAGCATCCGTTATCCGTATAAGCAGCAAAAGTGTACTTCACCTTACAAACAAAAATAGAATTAAATGAAATAAGAATTGAAAATATGACATGCATTGACCAAAGCTCGAACCCGGGCCGCATGGGTCGATCGAGCCCCGGTTGATGAATGAGATTTTATCAATTTCTTATTTTCATCTAGGTATGAGAATAATATAGCACTGTGAATGCATTTAAAATACCAATTTGATTTGTTTTACTTCGGTCGCCTTCCAGTAATCGTTAAACATACGTCAATAGTGATGATGATGAAATAGTTCGCAACAAATTGAGTGCTTACGCTTAGTCTTTTGTTTCAGATGTCATTGAAGTTGTCAAAACACTTGGAACCTTCAAAGCTAACAGTAAGTTTTATTAGTCTGTAGAAAGTCCGCTTTAGAAAAGAAAAAGTGGTCGGTATAAAAGTTTTGATTCCATGTACACCCCTGTTCGTTCTTGGTCCGGGCCCGTATATGAAAACCATGCAATTACTGTGTCGTAGATTATTATTGTGTACAAAACGTTGTCGGGCACCTACGTGTTGTGCATTGACAATGTCGTGCAGTGATGGTACTGAGCTGAGATTGATGGTTCATACTGTATGGTGCATGGCACGATGCATATTGTATGGTAAATATACATATAATTTAAATCAAACATTTTTGACAGGTTGGGAGGACATCGTCTCCATTTTGACAAAGTTCACAAAAACATCAGGTATTTATTTGACACTTACTACTTAGTTTTGAACTTAACTATCTTTTTGTTTTACTACTTCATTTCTCTTCTACATAATATTTTTGTATTTGGCCACAGCTGTCAAAAATAAGGTCTTTATTGACATGTTTTCTAGTATGGGTTTGACAGCTGTAAAATATGGCCTATTCATTTTCGCTCTTCACACATTTCAAAAGATATTAGTATTAGAGTGCGTTTCTTCAAATAGTTCCTCTGGCGTCATGTTGGTAGCATTGGAAATGAGCGCCTCTTTAATTCGGACAGGTTATACGGCGGCCATGTTGAGCGCTCATTTCCAATGCTACCAACATGACGCCAGAGGAACTATTTGAAGAAACGCACTCTAATACTAATATCTTTTGAAATATGTGAAGAGCGAAAATGAATAGGCCATATTTTACAGCTGTCAAACCCATACTAGAAAACATGTCAATAAAGACCTTATTTTTGACAGCTGTGGCCAATTCGAACGGCAGTACTGTAATTTATAAATTGTTTTTCACAGACTTCGTATCGGCTCTGAAAGCACTGCCTGCTGCCACCGGCGAATCCAATGCAATCGTCGCTCTGAAGAAGATCGCTAGCCAATGAACGTAGACCCATTGTCAAAGGATCATCTAATACTGGTTATTGTACTTACTTTTTTGTTACTGCATTAAATGTACCAATTTAAGTTGATCCCATAGCTTTTTAAAGGATCAGCAAATATCTTGTACTGGAATAATCTTTGAAAAAATATTACCTATCAAATAAAACAATTTTGACGAATTTAAGTTGTGTTTATTTTGAAAATTAGTATATTGAAAAATTCATTAGCGACCGCCGGGACGGTGGGGTACCGTACCGTCCCACCGCTCTGCCAACTGAGCTACGGGCGCCTGGCGGATCCTGATGAATCTTTCGACCTCTTGATGCTCGTCTCGAAGCGACGTTCAATTCGCTTCAGTCGCTATTGAATTTTTCAATTACGGCATTTTCAATTTATTTTGAATTTGAATACACGGCTATAACTTAAGGCGAGGATCCACGCAGAAAAATACGATTTCAAGATTAGGGTTGAGGGGGGGGGTGGGGTGAGATGCGGGTAGCGGGCGGCGCGGGAGGTCTGCGGGAGGCTGGTTTCACCTCGAGGACCGTCCGAATTTTTGAATAAAATTTGGTTCGTTGAATTAAAATTAGTAAATCAGCTGAAACCTTATAGTATTAACGCTCGGGAATTATATGAGGAATCTTGTAGGTACTATAAAAAAACAAAAGGAAAATAGTATTAAATGTTACATAAAAATTGAAACAAAAAAAAATATTTTAGCTGTTTTTGTGATTTTATTATACAAAATATATTAATCAAACCTAGAAAACAATTAGTATTAGCTCTAGAGCATTTTTTAGGTACGTTGAACATTTTTTTCAGGTCATTGTAACCACAGTAAAAGCCTTAAAAATTTAATCGAACGCAATGCTTTTCTGCGTTTTCTCCCGGTTGACAGTAAAGGCTCACCGACGTAACATTTACATGTTGCTTTAATTTAACATTTATGTAAATTATAAACTAGTTCGTCAAATCCCAGATTAAACTTTGTGAATACTTGGAATACAATATAGGTATATTATGATTCTTGTATTAAAATGAGTGGAATATTTAGTTTTGTTTATATGAGCGCTGGTACAATGTTACTGTGTCTCAACAAGTGCATGATCCTTCAAATATGGCCTATTCAGACGACGGTACTATAATAGTATAGGTACTTATTCCGATTGATAGCCTTACGAGGCAAGATTTTGTCAATGAGAGCTTAGTCTATGAGCCTTAGTGCAAGTGACAGAGCAAGATCTTGGACAGGTATTTTTAATTATAATCCCATTCCTTATTGAACCAGGTTGTATACTCACGTGGGACTGCTGCCGTCAGGGCGACCTGTGTAACCAAAAATATAAAAGGTTATATCAATGTATTTATGCTTACTTGAAAGAAAGAAAAATGTTTATTTGTTACCAAATACACACATTAAATAACACAAATTCTCTTAAAATACAGGATGTTAATTTAAATGCGTGCCATAGCCGTAAAAAATATTGAAAAATATCCCAGTAAATAAGTTTAATTTTCGGATTTAGTCAAAAGTTTCTTTTTTGAAAACCCATTTTTTGACACTGTTGTTGTTTAGAGAAAACCCATACAAGTACTTTTGTCTCAACAACTTTGAGATTGAACGAATTTCGGCTGAGATATAGGCATTTGAATCAAATGTCAGCCAAGTAAAAAAAAAAATGAGACTGGGATTTTTTTTCAATTAGTACTTTTTGCGGCATCCTTTATCAATACTAAACCTACTCTGAAGCTATGGCACGCATTTAAATTAACACACTGTATAACAATGGTAACAAAATGGTCCCCGCTAAGTAAAATGCATTGGGAGAGCCTACTTGCGCAGGGCACTTCCAAAGCGCTAGTCGGAGATTTGCTCCGGAGGGCAACGGAATAAGTAGGTATATGAGTACAGGGTGTAAATTAAAATGCGTGCCATAGCTTCAGGGTGGGTTAAGTATCGATTAAGGATGCCGTAAAAATATTTAAAAAATCCCAGTTTTTATTTTTATTTTCGGTTTCAGTCAAAACTTTTTTTTTGAAAAATCGATTTTTGACACTGTTGTTGTTTAGAGAGTGTCCATACAAGTACTTTAGTCTAAACAACTTTCTAGAATTTCAGCAGAGATATAGCCATTTGAATCAAATGTCAGCCACGTAATAAAAAAAATTATTGTGTCTGGGATTTTTTTCAATATTTTTATAGCATTTTTTATTGATACTAAACCTACCTTGAAGCTATGGCACGTATTTAAATTAACACCCTGTATTTATTCATGCTAGTCTCGCTAGATAAGCCAAACTTTGACATAGTGAATTATTTTCGTGACCAATGATTGACCGGTATTTTCGTGACCGGCATTGAATGGCATTTAACATAAAAAATATGGTCATTGGTAAAATTTATGGTCATTCTGTAACACGTGCATGCACGTTCAATCCACGTTCCTTTAACCCTCTTCTGATTGTAGAGTAACTTTTAGCCACCTTTTGTACATTTAAAAACTTCTGCTGCAGTTGAAGCGTTAAGGGCAACCGTCATGTCATATAAATCAAAAACTGCACTTCAATCGACTTAAAAATGAGTTGGAAAGCAAATTTTTATAAAACTTTCATGTGAAATGATAAAGACACACGTAAATTTGTCGCAAAACTACCTCTACTTACGGTTAAAAGATAATTAATCCTATCCTACTATATTATATTATATTATATATTATATTATATTATATTATATTATATTATATTATATTATATTATGTGTGTTGTAAATTCTATACAGCTCGGCTTTTTAGGCCGGTTGTTACCCGATCTCCCGCCTCGAGACCCTCAAGGAAGGTTATATTATATTATATTATATTATATTATATATTATTATATTTATATAATATTATAAAGGCGGATGTTTGTGTGTGTGTTTGTTACGACATCACGCAAAAACGGCTGATTAGATTGACATGAAACTTTGCAGAAATATAAAAGGGCATCTGGAATAACACATAGGCTACTTTTTACCCCAGGAAAATGTCTCATTTCTACGGAATCACGCATATTCCAAAATTTTTGACGTAGGTGGCGTGACTGAGCCGATTCGCGTCTTTGTGGGGAAGCATATCCGTTAATTCAACAGTCATCTTAAAGCCATGGTAGCTGCGGCGATAGTGCGCTTGCCTACCAAACAAGGTGACTCGCGTTCGAATCCGGATAGTACCTATGCTCCTTATTTTTGTTTTTATTTTTTCGAACTTTTACACTGGACAAGCCCTGTCGCTCCCACGTAAGGACGATACTGTCTATACCCATCCACCGCTCCGACTTCTACAGTTATTCTTTTACTGTCCATGCGGCCAGACTGTGGAACTCCCTCCCGCACACAGTGCGTGACAGCCCTTCTCTCTCTGTTTTTAAGAAACGAGTAAAAGAGCACTATCTTTCTCTCTCAACTTAATTAGTATAGGTATATATTTATTTTGTAGGTATGTAGGTTTGTAGGTAAATGTACATACGTAAGTATTTGTATGTAAGTGTATCTTATATTATTATAATATAATGGTTTTTTATAGATATTATAGTAAGTTGTACACGTCGACTGCCTCACTTTATGCCATCTCACTACCCAAGGTCTGCTGTAAGAGATTTCTTTTTAGAAATAAGCTGACCTGTTGTGTATTGTTCAATATGTTAAGTCCTTTGTGTTTTATTGTGTACAATAAACGGTTAAATAATAAATAATAATAATTTTATTTAATTTAAGTTTTGTCTTACATCATCTTCCTGCCCTTATCCCAATTGCTTGGGGTCGGCGCAACACGTTTTGCTAAACACAAAATCGTGCTGCAATGGATTCGGCTTAATTTTACGACCGGCCGCCTAACAGACGTCAACCCTCATTGGGAATGCTTTTGTGGTGGATTAACCGCCACCATACGGTTGGCCCTGGCTGTTTGGGTCGGGTTTATCCCTCGGTCGCCTCTTACGACTCCCACGGGAAGAGAGGGGGTGGTGCTATTCTACTCTGCCGGCACCACACGGCGTTAAGTTTTGTCTTACGATATTGGAAAATCTTACACACTGGTCTTGCTATACTTCCTACGTGTGTGTTTGTTACGACTTCACGCAAAAACGGCTGATTAGATTGACATGAAACTTTGCAGAAATATAAAAGGGCATCTGGAATAGCATATACTTTTTACTCAATGAAAAAATGTCAAATGTCTCATTCCCACGGGATCACGCATTTTCCAATATTTATGAAAAAGGTGGCCCGACTGAGCCGATTCGCGTTTTAGAAACTAACAGCGTCATCTCTTGGCGAGTAAGTAAGGCAAAATTGATGTATATCCCACAACACATGTACGTACAAAAATTACTTGCCAATGAAAATGTTTTAACAAGATTTTGAATCCCACAAATTCTACTTCCTACTAATCCTAACCTACTAATATTATAAAGGCGGATGTTTGTGTGTGTGTTTGTTACGACATCACGCTAAAACGGCTGATTAGATTGACATAAAATTTTGCACAAATATAGAAGACTATCTGGAATAACACATAGGCTACTTTTTACCACGGGAAAATGTCTTATTCCTACGGGATCACGCATATTCCGATATTTTTGCAAAGGTGGCGTGACTGAGCCGATTCGCGTTTTCGCCGAAAACTAACAGCGACATCTCTTGGCGAGTAATGCTTTTTTCCCGCGTAATAATAGGTTGCAGCGGGTGAAACCGCTGATGGGCAGCTAGTAATTAATAAATACCTAAGTATTTTCTGCACAATAAAATCAAACGTATTTATTGCAGCAGTAGCTCCATCTATTTTCTCAAAGTGGCGAATCGGTATTTAGGGGAAAAAATATATTTTTATAATTTTTCGAAATTTTTTATATAACTACTATTATTCCCCATCACGTTTTAATCAGACTTTTGTCTCCTTTACAAACGTAAGTCCATTGAAATTTTGTATGGAAAACGGAACACCTTAAAGCATCGATTTTTCAAAGAACATTAAAATCGATCATGTCAGTCAGAACTGACCGGATTCCCGCCAGATCCTGAACAGACAGTCTTCTTTGTAAAGTTTGTAAGCTTTATGAATAGATTAAAAGTCTTTATTGCAATAATTCAGCCACAACAATCTTGCGCGGCTTTTACGGGCTAAATACCCATGTTTCAGACAAATTCTAACTATCCCAGGCTTTCGAAAGATAAAATAAAAAATTGTATTAGGATATGATAAGCATAGCATTAAATTATCAAGTTTTTGATTGTTATAAAAAGTAAAACGGCGCAAACTGCAAACGTGTGCCAGTGATTCATTTCATTTACACGGAGGAACGGGATCGAAGATTTACAGAATAAACCACAGATGAACTTAAATACGTACACTAGAATAAACAGGAATTAATGTTTATTTATCCAATTTTAATTTGAATTTTTTTATAAGTTCTTACTGAAAAGGCGAAACTGCCAGCTACACAGTTAAATTTTGATTATGGAAACAATACTTTTCAATGAAGAGTGTATAATTTTTGATGAGGAGTAGATAATTCTTGATCGTTTAAAAGTAGGTATAAATTAAGATTAGATAGATATATAGATAGATTATCCATGTCTCTTCACTTATAATTATGATGGACAAAAAACAATTTGAATTTAAACAAGTATTATATTTTTTCGTGAAATTAGGTACTTACGAGAGCCAGAACAGTAATCTTGAATACCAAAGCCATGCTGACCACTTTCTTCATCTGTCCACTAGGACATTCTTCAAAAATTCTTCACATTTATACTTAGGTACTTTTGATTGTCTTCACTCTTCACGCATATTAAAGCGCGAATTTATTTCTATCACAAGATTTAATTTTGATAGTTATAATAATAATAGAATCGCATGAATAATTGTTGGGGTGCTTTTGTTTCATCCGTCAATGACGTACGTGTATTCAATTTTTATTTTAGGTATATTTTAAAAGCTTTTATTTAACTTGCAGTATATATGAATGTCTATATGTATGTAAAGCTATGTTCTAGTCAAATCTTGCCACTCGATTTTGAAGAAGATATAATCCTCAATCGATTATGTTGTAATTTTGTGGTTCGGATGACAATGCATGGCTAGTTTTGTGATGTCATTCTAAAAACATGCCAGAACAGCTAAGATAGCCGACAAGTAATTTTTGATATCATTTCCTACAATATGGGTATGAAATTAATGAGCTTTCTAAGAATAACGCGAAAAATAAGGTGAAGCAGCTGGAAATCCAATATGGCGCACTTCCGAATAGGGCGGACTCAGATTTTTATGTTTCTCACAGGGCGTGCATTATCAAATGCATTTTGAAATTCCGGAATGCAAGCCCTTTCATTTAAGACCCATATTGTAGCCTAGGTACAATATGGGTCTAGGTACAACTCGGACAATATTATGGCGAACTTCTAAAGATGGCTATCTACGATTACTTCAAATGTGAGTGTCAGATAAAAAGGCTTGCTGAGAACAACTCAAATTTTAAATTGATATCACTCTAAATTCAATATGGCGGACTTCCAAAGATGGCGGACTAAGATTTTTATGTCTTTTTACAATATGGATGTCGAATAAAAGGGCTTGCTGAGAATAACTCGAAAAATATAAAGAGTTCACGTCTTACCAGAGAATACATACTTACTATGCAAGTTTTAACTACGGGCAAAAATTCAATTTCTACGGGAAAACAGGCGAGTAGCAGCGGGTGAAACCGCTGGGCGGGCTGCTAGTATCATAAGTATAAAAGTGTGAATATGTAATGACATTCTAAGTAAATAGTAATACACTTTAAGGAAAAGAAATATTTTATTCTTTTTAGCGCATTCGAATAGGATAGAATAGAATAGAAAACAATTTATTCTCATATACAGTACAAATACATAACACAAAAGGAAACGAGGGACATGACATGGTTGAACCAGCCAAACAATAGGTGGGTACATTTTAAATTAGGTACATACACGTAAAACAAAAATCCACAATAAGGTACCTGCTTCAATCGATACGAAAATATGCGTATTGTGTTCTGTACTGTGCCAGGGATTGGTTCTGGCATATATATAAGTCTATGGTTCTGGCACAGCATAAGTCGCAGTGATGACGGTGGTATTCTGCCAGCACCAGGCGGTGATACCGGTCGATAGCAATATGATTATGTGTGTATAGGTAAGTAGTACTAAAGGTAAATTTATGTACATTAAGGTAAATTTATATTGAAATAAGAACTTATATAGTGTAATGATAATTTATTAAATAGATATAAGGTAAATTTATTAACAGCTTTATTATTAAAAATAATTCAAAAAGTTTGTATTAAAAATGTTTTCACTTATAATTTACTAGTGGCCCGTCCCGGCTTCGCTCGGTTGCAATTTACTTGGGTGTTGTTGTTTTTTATGTATTTGTAAAAATATTGACAATTTGGTTCATGCTGAAACAGGTCGCATTTAAAACCACTATTTTATATACAGTCTTTTAGACCATTATTCCTTCCGTCATACAAACGAGAATCTGAACTTCAATCGAGTTAAACATGAGCTAAACAACATTTTATTTAAAAAAACTTTTTGTGAAATGATGAAGGCACACGTAAATTTGTCGCAAAACAGCTTTTAATCAAAAGATATTAAATATTTTCTCCATAAAAAAATCAATTGTGTTAATTGCAGCAATAGCTTCCATTTATGTTCATAAATTAGCGAAATGGTTTTATGGAGAAATCTGATGGTTAAAAAAATATTTGTATTATTTTGAGAATATGTTAGGTATAGAAACACGGGACTTCCCATCAAGTTTCAAAGCAAATTGTCGTACTAAAAATTAAATGAAATGAAACGAACATGCATTTTTGTTGCATTGCCATCGAAATCATATGGAACCTTCTTAGATGACGGCATTAGTATCTATAAAACCTAACTGGGTATAACATTTTACACATAACTATGCATTGAATTTGTTTAATAACTAAATTGTATTCAAATAGGACTTCATTCGCACATGTTGTATACTGGATGGATTGCACTGATTTAGAGGCAAAAAAACAAGAGAGAGATCATGTTATTCGATAAGAAACACAATAAATCACTTAAAACCTACTGATGTAATTATTATTCACGATCCCCTGGTCTGCAGGTAACGGTAAAATATTTTATTAATAAGCAAAAAAAAAAACGAATAAAATCAATAGGTATAACACTCCTTTTTGGTTCGCCGTAAACGTGTTAAAATAAATCAAAGCTCAAAGTAAACAAATCAATTGTCAAACATAATACTTGACAAGCGAGGGATATATTTTGCAACTAAAGAGTGTTTTTAATGAGGTTGCATGTGTAGAGTAGGTAGAAAAAGTATATGAAAAAGTGTGAATTTAAAGGCTCCCGCAGACAGGACGCGTCGCCTTATGTCGCGTCACGTCACGTAGCGTGTATTTCTACGCAGGTGCGCAGACCCTGCCACACCGGCAAGCACACGCAGTGCATGCGGCATGCAGCATGCCCTTACTTCAAGCAGTGCAGGCCCTCGCATTGATAGTCCCAGCGACGCAGCGCACGCCCTTAAAGCTAACGCAAACCGAACTAGCATTCGGTCTGCTGGAGCCTTAATTAAAGGGTTTCTGGATCGGATACGAGTTCTTTTAGCGGTGCCAAACTGAGAGTTTGCCATAGTGTTGCCAGCATTAACATTATGAGTACCAAAAATTAAAACTTATTTTAATAAAAAACGGCAATGATTTTTTTTAAATATAACTTAGGAGTTTTGCTTTATTAGATATGTACTCTAAACCTGTATAACTCTCACTTCAGTCGAAATTCTACACCCGCTTTTTATACATTTTCTGGACGTCTCTTTTAAAATATTTATACTGTGGAAGTTACAGCTGGAACAAATTACGGCTCAAAAACGCCCATTTTCAAAACAAATATATAAAGACAGAAACATTTTAGTTACTTTGTTTCAACCTCAGAAACCTCCCCTTAGTTAAAAAAGATCTATTCAACGATACCCTATTCAATATTGACAATATTACAAACGAAAAAATATTTCTTGACACCCCTTTCACTTGTATGAGAAAAGCATTTGATATATTTTTTCATAACAATTCTATATTTGGGTCAACACGATCTTCTCTTCTCACCTCATGTCGATAGTTCCAAAACTGACGAAGATATGAGGGTGACATACAATCAGACAGACGTAGAGACTTGACTTAACACTGGACCCCAAAAACCTTCAAATATTTGCACAAGTGTAATTTATGTAGGTAATAAACCGACAAATCCGAAATACTGATCATGAAATATGTGCGTCATTATAGCTCTGCAGTAAGCCTGGCGTGTGTGACATGTAGACACAAATTAGAAAAATGGCGCGCGGGGAGCCTTTACAGATGGCTCACTCAGTACTAACGACAAAATTTTGACGCTTACTGGCTAAAAGTGGAAATAACTGGAATCTCAGGGGACCTTAAAGTAACTAAGAAGATTGATCACGCGAATGACGTTTTGGTTCTCTGTGAGATGGATGCTGCGAACGTCATATTTCTTGGATTGAAATTGGCTCATTGTACTTTGAGATTTTTGACAGTAGCGCTGCATCACAAAATAGAAAGCTAAGCTTACAGAAGGTTCATTCAGGTCAGCCCTATTTCCCGCCCGAAGCAAAGCTGAGGGCTTAAATACACACCAGGTTGTTAATCGGACTTTCTTCCGAGTGAATACATAGTGCCTTACTACACCTGCTTGAATAAAAAAAGTGGAATCTGGGGGCACGGCAGTGCCCCCACCAAGTCGAGCTGAAAGCGGCACGGCCGTACCATCCTTTTCTCGAACCAGTTCAGGCCATTTTTGACCCCCCCATAACTCCCTTGTCGATAAGTTTAGAACCCTCAGTTTAAAATATCTTATCAAGCACTGCATAGACACGATTCATTTCAAATTTCATTTAATTTGGACCAGTAGTTTAGAAGTTATAGTTACTCAAAGTTTCTTAATTTTCTGCCTGACTGACTGACTGACTGACCGATCATCAAAATTCTAAAGTACTTCTAGCAGACTGAGGAGCTTGAAACTTAGAATACACCTTGTATTTAGTGTATGAATAAAGGGAAAACTATAACATTCTGCAAATTCGGTTGCAACCGCATAACTAACTTTGTATTTCCATACAAATGTATAGGATTACAAAGTTAACTTTGCGGATGGGCTTTGAAAAAGAACCAAGTCTCGCCTCTCAGTTCATCTACTGTAAAAAGTTGTGAGATCCATGTGATGGCAAGTCGGTTATTGATTTATTCAAGGACTACTTCAGGGAACTTTCATCTTAAGCTATTGCGTAATTAGGTAACAGACATCATCTTACAGTAACTATATCGATATTTAAAAACTTTTATATTTACAATAACTAGAATGACTTGGCAATCGCATACTATTTGCTTGTGAGATATGATGGTCTAGTGCGATGGCCGGGTCATTCTAATTAATGTAAATATAAACATTTTTAAATATCGATATAGTTATTGTAAGATGATGTCTGTTACCTAATTACGCAATAGCTTAAGATGAAAGTTCCCTGAAGTAGTCCTTGAATAATTAAATACCCGACTTGGCATCACATGGATCTCACAACTTTTTTACTGTAGATGAACTGAGAGGCGAGACTTGGTTCTTTTTACAAGAAAATGTTTTTGGTGGGATACAGTTAACTAAAACAAAAAGAGTTCAATGAACCTAAAATATTCCCCGCAAAATCCAGAGAAAGTCGCGCGTATAAATCATTTAAATTTTTTTACGAAAGTTTGGACAGTTGGGTCTGTTTTCCCACAGGAGGCAAGTGATTTGTATGGAATAATATTTCCCGCTAATTTGAAACGTAAACAATGACGCTCGTTCCTCTCTACCTTTCATAAAGCTATATAGTCGAATTTCTAATTCAATGCACTGAAATGACAGATGTTGACAAAATAATGATACCAACTCCATATCGCTAGTGACGTACTTCAGTTCGAATTTTAAGTTCAGGTGAGCTGATTCATTTGAACCTCATACTCTGGTCACTCAGATTATTTATTGATTCTGTACTGTACAGTTGCCGACGACAAGAAAGATGAGCTCTGACCCAGGACTGGTGGGGTGAACCCGTATAGTCATGCTCATAATAACGTTTTGCTTATAATAATATTTGTTTTTGTAATATCCTTTACCTACTCACATAGATACTTTTTTAGAAAACCATACCTTAGTTGAAACTGTCACAATCTCCACAAATATTCCGTAGCCCATACGAATCTAGGGCTCCGCCATCGCCTGAAAACCACAGCTCCTCGAAATACTCCAAGATTACCACGATTTCGCCGGATTGAAATCTAACCTCAAAAGACAAGTTAACGGCAGCGCGGCCAAACCGAGAATAAATCAATCGCATTCGACACTCGAGTTCATCAATTCGTCATTCGTCAATCCCACTCGAATGAGTTCACTCGTTCAGTCACTCAATCTTCCAACTTCACTCTATAAACGCATCCGTGATTGTAACGACGCACTATATCGCGCTTGGAACTAGAGTCGAACATTTTAATAAAAAAAATTTGAACAATATTATGTTTTAATTTAAATATTTTTGATAAGTTTTTTAAATCATGCTCAAGACACTTTAATTATACCTACATACTACCCATTTCACAAAAGAAAGGGAATATAAATAGCGAGAAGCGACAACTCTCATCAGAAACTTTTCTTCGAAATACGAAAACAAATTTTAGGACTCTCCATACAAAAATGTTGAAAAATCTGTCACTAAGTATGGGAAATCCAATTTTCCTTTCATATTTCTAAGAAAAGCTTTTCTCAAATGTTATTCAGCTTTATGAGCAGAACACGCCACCTAAAATTAATGCACTTACCTATATAAATGTAACGGAATATAGGTACTTAGTGATTTGAGTACAGGAACGAACAAGTCACTAGATGAGTGATTGAATTAACTCTTTTTAGTACATCACTATTTATTTTTCCCAAAAAAGCGGCCACCCACCAAACGTCAATTTAGTGCATTGAATTAGAAATTCGACTTTAGGTCACTTTCTATGCAGTTGTAGAGGTAGTATATTTTTTATTTCATATTCCGACCCACTGCTGGGCAAAGGCCTCCCTCTTCTCTTCCCATCTAGTTCTGTCCTGGGCCTCCGTGTGCCAGTCCCTTAAGGCCACATAGGCTAGATAGATAAGATATTCCGACCCATGTTCCAGTGGATGGATTTTTCATTTCCTCGGATGGAATCATTCACAATGGTCCCTAGTATCACTGAGCAAAGCGGCATCAACTGTGCCGGCAAAACAGTATTTTTTTGCTAAGAACCATGACCAATTAGCATGTGCGAATGACAAAAATTCCATCAAATATTCATGCATTTCTTAATTCTTAATTCACGCTTTATTAATATGTGAATATTTAAAAGTAGGTAAGTATAAATATGAAGAATTATTGAAGAATGTGTCAGTTGAAAACTGATGAAGTTTCTGGTTACCATGGCTTTGGTATTTCAGATTACTATTCTGGCTTTCGTAAGTACCTATACATACAACGTGTTACAAAAAAAGAAGAATATTTTAGTTTTTTATTTTAAACTTTACAGTTTCATCATTTTTATTTTATTTATATTTTGCCGTGTACTCGTAATGCCGGCTTGGAATAGCATCATTCTATTTTTTCTGAAATGTACTGTTTGAATTGTTGTTTACCTAGAACCTACATAATACAAATATCATTGGTTTTACTGAACAAAATAATTTACGAATGCCGAATTTAAAAATCTGGCAGCTTTTCACTGAAAAAGACTAATGCCATATTCGACAAAAACTAAACGTACCTGTAAGTTTTTACAAGGTTTTCAAAGTTGCCAGTAGATAATTATACAGAATTTTGAATACACGATTAATACTATCAAAACTATGAAAATAACATTTCATATTTTGGATACACAGGTCGCCCTGATGGCAGCAGCCCCATGTAAGTATACCTATTTAGATATGATTTTTGGATATAATAACTTGAATGCGCTTATGGAAAATCTACCGTTACTCAGAACCTCCATACATTTGAGCCAAGGTAGCTTTTCAGCAGCCAAACGCGAAGAATTATAACCGAAAACCTACCCGAAATCAGAAAATTGACACCATTTTGGAATCCTCATGTAAGATTCCTAGGATAAAGAAAAATTTCAAGATTACTTTCAATTATAAGTACGAACTATCTCACATTTTTGTTTCCTAGTAGATGATTATGATTTCCATAGCCAAACGATAATCTTCCAATATCAATGTTTTGCCCTATTCAGATCCATTTCCGCGTTGTAGTTACGTGGACACGCGGTACTCTGAATGGTACAAATTGTCAGGTAATTGAGTCCCGCTATCCATGTACCCATACGGATACCGCAGGCTGTAGTTTGAATATGTCAAAAATATTTTTTTCATGTTTTGCTTGTTCAACGGTATTATAGTGGAAATCCCGAGGGCGCAACTACATGACCTACACCTGTATGTCAAAATTCTTCATTTGTTTTGATAAATTCAATACGATTTGACACATTTTATGTCTTCTCGCGCGCTAGATAAGTGTTCCTTCGGTGTACATGCTGCGCATACACTCACCTGCAAAGTAACCTGTCCCCCATCCCCGACCCTGGGGGCAAGTAACATTGCTGGTGACTGTATCTCAACTTAACCAAACTATACCAACTATACCAAACCAATTTACATTGAGTTTCTATCATTCAACATAAAGCTTTTTAAAAATTTTGATTAAGTTTTTCGTTCATATGACGTGACGTTTCGCCTTAAGTTTACTCTTTTTATTTCAGCTCTGAGTGCTCGCGACCAGCGTCTGGCTGAGATCACCGGCGCCAGTGACCTCGCAGGGATCCAGAAAATCTTCCATAAGGTTTTCCAAAGCTCAAGTATGTATTCATATTAACCTACTTACCTTTAATATCAGCCCACTACTGGGTAAGTATTAGACTTGTCTTCTTTTTCACACCAGTTTTAATTCTCTTTGCCTTTCTCTTCTCTCACCCAATACTCCTCCTCATACATTACGGACCTAAAACGGACGAATAGACTCTAATATAATATTTAATGCCTACTTTTTACTTGAATTAAATAAATATAACATCATACAACATTATTCGAAAAAGTACCTAAAAGCAACCTAGCCACAGAAACGAATTCGTAATACGCGACACCTGTTGAGGTTATGATTAAAAATAAATTATATTCCTTATTTTTAGGAAAGCATGGAAGAAGAGAAGGGAGGCCTTTGCCTTTCAGTGGGACACTACAGGCTAGTTATTATAATAAAGAAAATAATTTATTGTAAAATATTTGCTTTTTGCAGATATTGATGAGGTGCTCCAGAAGATATCTGTAACCAAACAGAAGGACCCGGTGGATTTTCTGGATTGGACCCGCAAAATCACCGCACAGGAGACCCTCGAAGATGCCATCAAGATCTTCCTCACAAGCACTACTCAGAACAGTAAGTTTAAGTTAGGAGTAGGTAAGCGAGGTCTCGAAGTTTTCATCAGAATAATGGTTGCAGAGCTATTATTCTTTTTAATGTCATTCAGGAGGCATGCCCTTTTTTTATTTGTCATAAAATTAATTAGGAATTTACGAGTAGAAAATATGAGCATTTTCGTTTTCCATAGAAAATCAAAATGCTTGTTTTCTGTTTCTTAAATAATTAAAAAATAAACAAATACGGTGTTATTACAAAAAAGTTAGGTTACAAATTAATTTTACATACGATTTGACGTTGTCAAGCGACTTAAACCATGTCTTACTTTTTTGTAATAATAATAACACGGAAAGTAGTTATGTACAGACTTATTTAAGGTTTACGTAACAATGCCAAACCAGTTTTCTTCAATTCCAATATTATTTATTTTATTTTTAACAGTTTTAATTATTTTGTGCAAGGAGTTTCCTGTACAATATTTACTACCGCCATCTACAGAAATTCAAATACGCAAACTGTCAAATTTACATGAAACTGTAATCACAGTTATTTATTTATGTTATTATTTGTTTCAGTTACATTCATGCAATATTTGGAACTTGTATCAAAAGAAGTTCATCATGACCTGAAGGACTTTTTCGTACAAACCGTCAAACTAACTGCAACAACAAGTAAGTTTATAGGTACACATCTTCCTGCCTTTATCCCAATCGCTTGGGGTCGGCGCAACACGCTTTGCTGAACACAAAATCGTGTTGCAAGGGATTTGGCTTAATTTTACGACCGGCCGCCTACCAGACGTCAACCCTCCTTGGGAATGCTTTTGTGGTGGATTAACCGCCACCATACGGTTGGCCCTGGCTGTTTGGGTCGGGTTTATCCCTCGGTCGTCTCTTACGAACCCCACGGGAAGAGAGGGGGTGGTGCTATTCTACTCTGCCAGCACCACACGGCACTGCTATTCTACTCTGCCGGCACCACACGGCACTGCTATTCTACTCTGCCGGCACCACACGGCACCTACTCTGCCGGCACCACACGGCACTACTCTGCCGGCACCACACGGCACTACTCTGCCGGCACCACACGGCACTACTCTGCCGGCACCACACGGCACGGTAAGTTTATAGGTACATATAGGGTAAAAATTTTACTAGTGACCAATAACGCAAATTCAGAACCGGCTGGTGATAAAAACAACTTTTCCCAAGTAACATAGGTTGAAATAATATGAGAGCCATCTGCGTTTTTCATTGAAAAATTTATTTATATTTTGTTTTTTAGCTATCCAGGAAGCCCTCCAGGTCTTTTATCAGTATTTGGACTTAAATGGTGAGTTTTATATAAATTAGAAATTTAAAATAACTAAAACTGTTTTAAATGTCGTAGTGGATTGTTCACCTGCCTGTTACGCCGAGGGTTCGATCCCTACACATTACAATCATCATTTGAATATTTGTTAAGTCAATTTTAATTATTTGTGTTGAGTCTCGGTATTTTCATAGTATTTTCTATTTCGCTTATAATTATAATACCCATGTTTATATTTTATAAAAATATTAAAGAATGTAATATATTCATGGGGCTAGATGTCGCAATGTGTTAAGTTCTCGTTCAGGGGT
This sequence comes from Phthorimaea operculella, assembly GCA_024500475.1. Classification (NCBI taxonomy): domain Eukaryota; kingdom Metazoa; phylum Arthropoda; class Insecta; order Lepidoptera; family Gelechiidae; genus Phthorimaea; species Phthorimaea operculella. Next base: position 18,428 of record JANFCV010000559.1, read on the forward strand.
AATTATTAATTTATTATATTATAATTTATTATATTTCGTTCCTGTAGACCTGTTCGAGATGTTGCAGACCGTGGCCAAGTACACCAATCACCCGGACCCTGTTGAGATCCACGAGACCGAGTTAAAAGCTACTGGAACTAAGACTCTGCAAGAGGATTTCGCTCTCTTCCTAGATATCACCAACACGAAAAGTGTGTTTCATCAGTTTCTATCTTGATCCCATTTTTGCGTTTGGCGCAACATGTTTTGTACCTATACATAACCTTAACCTTAACAGCCACAACAGTCCACTGCTGGATATGGGCCTATACATAAACATAATGTGAAAGTTTTGGCTTAAATTTACGACCGGGCACCTGCCTGACCCAAGGCTTAGCCAATGTCAAAAACTCTACGCCACCTAATGCAAAACATAAAGCGTAGTGCAACTTTACATTAATGTTCTATTCTGATGATTTACAATTTTCACTTGACTGCCTCAAGATATCTCTCTTGATATGTTTTTCGAAAGTATTTATGTAGGTATGTATGTATCCAGAAATTCGTTTTCACGAGCTATAACCCAAACTTTTGAGAAGTGAGGTGTCGTTAGATTCACCTTAGCAGCACTGGCTATATTAAAAAATCATAAATTCAAGATGGCGCTTTTTTTTCGTAAATACAACTTTGAAATTACCGCAGTCGGGTTTTTGTTTTCAAATACATCTGTTTGTTTCCAGATGTTATTGATGCTATTGCCGCTATTCACGCTGCTACAAACCAAGGTAAAAATATACTCTTTTTTTTCAACAAAATGATTTTAAGTACTGGGTGTTACAAAACAACCAATAAAGCTGAAAGGAGGTCAAGGTACTCATAAAACTGATCAATTTTCCCCATGGAAAATAAGTCCAAATATTAACAACAATTTTGGACCTCCCTTACAAAATGAGCAGCTCGTATGGGAGCTTTGTTGGTTGTTTTGTAACACATTGTATAGTTAGATAGTAGCAGTTCAACCCCTGAAATAATTGATAGAATATGAAATTACAAAACATTTTAAATAGATGTATCAGAAGTTCCAATTAGAATCAGCTTATACTGGTCATTTCCCATAACTAACGGTTTATAGGGTCCAGTCCTTTGCTTAGCGCCATCTTTTAACATTGCGCCTTTGTAAATAACAATAAATTACAGAAAAAAAAATATTTAATTTACACTCGTTAGTTTTATTGGTGCAAGATTAAAATGATACCCTAATGACGGTTATTTTTCAGATTACGTTGATTTTATCCAAATAATTGGAACCTTCAAAGCTAACAGTAAGTATAACTAAGTCACACATATAGTGGCTTTACTAGGTCTTAACGTGGTCTTCTCAGGTAAAGAAGCAATAAATAATAATCGCGAGTGCTTAAAAAGTTATATAAGTAGTAGTAACTTATACAAGATGTCGCAAAAAGTTTTTAACCTATATTACCAGGATTGCGATAGCAAACTCACGGTACGAATTCTAGTTCAGGCAGCAGTCACAATTTCTAGAATTTTACATAGTTTTTATGTAGAAATCGACAGATCTTGTCGTTTTGAGTCGAGGCTTATATAGTCTCGACGTTTGGACGCATTTAGCACCATCATCGGAAGCCCGACAGGTCGCTCGCGTTCTCGGTGGGCGCTACTACCGAGCGCGAGCGCCTAATTAATTACTAATTACATCGAAACATCCAGACTCTATAAGCTTTGACTTAAAACAACATGGTCAGTCGTTTACTACATAAAAATGAGTTATCCTTATGTGTTTAATAATTTAATTCAAATATTTGTAATTCATACCCATTTATTTACAGCCTGGGCGGAAAAACAAAGCATTTTGGAAAACTACACAAAGACTTCAGGTAGGTATATATTTGACACATTCATATTTTTTAATGATAAAGAAAGATCAGATCTATACTCCGTTAAATCACTCGCTGCAGTCGAGTCGTAAAGCATGGTGTAATAAGGCCTTTAGAAATAATTAATTTCAGTGCTAATACTTTATAGTAACATAGCTAATTGATGTTACCAATTGTCGCTGTTTAGTAATTGATTATTTATAAAGGCCGCAGGGTAGCATTTATTACACCATGTTTAACGAGCCTAATTGCAGCGAGTGGTTTAACAGACTATACTTCATTAAATCCGTTTCTTTTATGTAAAGAAACTTCTAGTTTTACATTAAATAATATAATTATAACTACCTACTCGAACATGATAAATTCAAAAACGATACCTTGGAAAAATTGTCCAGACCAGTGGTTGGTCTAGGATCGGTACGCGCACCCTAAATTTTTCTACTAGTTTTTCTAAAAGTTACATTCAATGAAAGTATGGTCGTTTGGATTATACCATATTTGACAGCTATCAAAAATCATGTTAATGCTATGATATGACATAAGGTCTATATAGTGCGTTTCATCTTTTAGTTCCTATGGCGTCATGTTGGTAGCATTGGAAATTTGTATGTAATTTTTTGGCGCCGTTTATTATTACATACCTAAACCGGGGTCACTTTGAATCTTGGGGTGATTTTGATTAAAACTTCCTGTTCACTTGAAATGCTAATTGCGTAAAACTGGACTGATTTTGGTAGATTTTTTTTTGCGATGGCTAAACTGATTATCTGTTAATTTCTTTTCTGCGGGGGCGCTGGACAAAATATGTATTTTTTTAAAAAAAACGCATGCTTTTGTTTTATATCGATTTATGGCTAAAAAAAGTGTTGCAAAACTTTAGATGCGGCTCAATTAATGTAAGTCTTACGAATTTTTTTTCTGATTTCTGATGATTTTATTTCTGATATACACTCAGAAAAATCAGAAAAATTTTTTTTCTGATTTTTCTGAGTGTATATTCAGGAACCCAAAACTCAAGTTTTTATTTTCATAACATTGAAACTTACGGCACAGGGTCCTTTAATTTAACGCGGGGCGTCATTGAACGGTACATAAAGTGTGGCGGGGCGTCATTGATCAAAGTTTAAAAACATCAATAACTTTTGTTCCTGTTAACCGAGTTTGATTTTTCTTTTTGTTTTGGACAAGTTATTTGTGTTTCTTTTGAATTCCATGCTAAGAAAAGGTAGTAGTAGGTAGGAAGGAGTAAGTATCAAAGTAACCCCAAAATCAGTATAACTTTGATCACGCTGTTTTTATTTTTTTTCTCAATATCTACAAACATTTTATTTTTTATTTTCACCTCTTCTTAGAGATCTACAGCAGTCCATTATTGCGTATTTTTTGCTTATTTTTAGAACCATAGATTCAAAAGATACAAACAATTTAATTTCAAAATTAATCAAAGTAACCCCAGTTTACCAGTACAAAGGTGACGTCTTTTACCGGGAGATCAATTTCGACTGATATAAAAAACATATCATTTTAAAGCTTAGTTAAAATTCTACTTAGGCACATATTTCATTTGATTGTAAGGACCCCCGTTTTTTTATATTTATAAAAAACCAAATGGACAATACTAAAAATGAAACGAACATGCATTTTTGTTGCATTGCCATCGAAATCATATGGAACCTTCTTAGATGACGGCATAGCATATATAAAAACTTCATGAATTATGGCAGAAGTATCAATGTTAAAAAGTAAACTGTCATTCATATCTGTCATTAAACCAAAACAAACACAAACACTGTATTTCGTTCTTTATAAATAGGTATGTCGGTGCGCCGAGCAATCCGTTGCGACATTTGCTGCTATGGGTAACAGGAAGATGCATATCCAAATAGAAACCACGTAAATACACTTCTTCGATTTATTCTTTACACTTTCCAAATAAATTTACTCCAAAGAAATAGAAAAGAGTTAGCGGATTTGTGAGCGAGTGCACAACGCTACGCGCCTAACTTCAAACATAGAACAGGACCGACCATAGGTCCGCACCATCTCAACCACATCACAAGACTGCCCGAGCGCAGCGTTGCCACCGCCCACAACCCCACTCGAGGCTACCAGAGCCCCACTCTTTTCTCACAGAAAACTACAATCGACCACGGAAATACTACACAATCAATTGAGTGACTTTCTACTTAAACAGGATAGGCTATTTTAATAAAATTAACTGCCTATTTATAAGCACACTAAAATTACAATTAGATTATTTTCGATTACGTTAATTTTGGACATTAAAAATTAACAAAAGTATTCTGCGCCGTCACGGCCATCCTGCATCTTCACACGTCCTCGTGTGAATCCTCATCATTGTCGTCACACGATGTTCTGCGCCGCTACGGTCATCCTGCATTTTCACATGTACGTGTGAATCCACAATTCCACATCATTGTCATCTGAAAATAAGAAAAATCGGTGAATGAACCAGTTTTCGACAGCCTCAGAGGCGTCCTAACTTTTTTGCTACATCAGTCATACAATCTTGCCGCAAAGGCTTCATTTTCTTGCCACATAGGCGTTACGTACATACATACTGGATACACATGATTTAAAATTGTAAATACTTGTCACACATAGGTACTATACAAACTTACTTGTCACATGTACCATACCCACTTGTCACTTAGGGTTAACCCACTTGTCACATAGGGAAATTACCTAAGTGCCACTAAGGCTTTTCACTATGTGCCACACAGGCTGTCACGCAGACTTTTCCCTAAGTGCCACAAAGGCTTGTCACACAGACTTTTCTCTAAGTGCCACAAAGGCTTGTCACAAAGACTTTTCCCTAAGTTTCACAAAGACTTGTCACAAAGACTTTTCCCTAAGTGTCACAAAGACGTGTCACAAAGACTTTTCCCTAAGTGTCACAAAGACTTGTCACAAATACTTTCCCCTAAGTGTCACAAAGACTTTTCCCTAAGTGTCACAAAGACTTTTCCCTAAGTGTCACAAAGACTTTCCCTAAGTGCCACAAAGGCTGTTTTCTCTTTTTTATTATTTTTTTCATTGCCGTCACTGGCCATCCTGAGCATTCACCGTCAGAATCGAAATAAACATGAAACTGCTCACCCGGATGATTAAATGTCCCAGCCAAAGGTTGTATGGAACAGACTCGCTTCTCCTTGTATTGATTGACTATGGGGCATCTCCATGCTGTACTCGGTTCGCTGCACCGAAAGCAGGTTGTTTTCTCCATCACGGCTGCATCCTTTTGCTGCTGAAGGATCCCGATCCTCGTCACCTCGAAATGAGACAAAGACAAAGGTTTTAGAAAATTATCCATACTAAACTAACTACTATAATTACGACACGCATGAAAGTATAATGGCATATTTTTCAGATTGTATCAGATTGTATGATGAAAAAAAATCGCGTCATTTCTTTTCTTACTGTAGCTTGATTTTTTTAAATATTTTGGTAGTGAATGCAATTCTTTGAATGCAGTGAATGCCGTGTGATGCCAGCTTAGAATAGCATCACCCCATTTCTTTCCTGTGGGTGTCGTAAGAAGCGACTAAGGGACTCGAGGGTATCATGTGTATTGCAATTTTAGGCGACAGGCTGACAACCTGTCACTATAGCGATACACGACAATAGCTAAAACGGCCCTCAAATATGTGTCAGACGTGGCGATAACGACCGTACTTTTGCGGCCGTTGGCGCTCTGCCTACCCCGCAAGGGATAAAGGCGTGATATATGTATGTATGTATGTATGCAATTCTTTGTACTTGTCTATTGTTGTGGGCCAAATGAGTAAATTTAACTATTTGTGACCTCAAAATGGTTTTATGATAAATACACAGGTAGATATTATGTTCTCTATACTTATATTGCTTATTTATTAAGCCGAATTTTAAAGCACCCAAAGTAGGCAGGTAAGTAAATACTATAATATCGAGTGAAAAGGAAATCCCAAAACGCGTGGACATAGCTAAGAGTATCAAGATGACATGGGTTCAGAAATATTTGCGAGACTGCAACATTTCGCGAATAACTAAAGTCAAATCGATCAAAACTCGTTTATTTTCGTGTAGGACACTTTTTGTGTTTGTTTATTTTCAAACTTAGAGAAAAACTGTACGAATCTGCATAGCTCGTAGACACTTGAATTAGTAGTTTCGGAGATAAGTTCTAATGTTTGACGAGCTTGCTCAAGATCAATTTATCAACCGTCTACCTATCTTTGCGAAACATTTGGATTTTGTGGCGTAGACATAGCGTAAAGATGTCAACAACTTCAAACAACTATTATAGTGCGTTTCATTTTCATTTCACAGTTCCCATGGCTCTATTTTTATAGTTCATACTTAGTATCTGGGTAGGTAGCAGTGAAGTAGGGTGATTTTCATCAAAACGAAGCCGTAGTAAGTAGGTGGTATACTCGGTATATGGAAATAGTGAGATAAAAAAAAATCTTCTACACATTTTCAGACCGTAAAACGCCTGTTGTAAGGCTTATAGAAAACATTAGATAAGTGTAAGAGAGACGATGTGCGGGCACCTTTATAAATGGCTCAGCCCTACACGAGATGTTTGCTCGCTTTACTCGTACACGCCCATGTTTACAGGAACCCCAGAAATACTCAAATTTGCTAGGAGTGAGGTTGCCGCGCACGTCATATTACGCCATTTCATTAAAATTTACTCTGTATCAGCCACTTTCCTATTTCAACGTTTTCATATTTTGCTACTTTTGACGACAGAATAATGCAACTTTGACAGTGTACTACCTATTTTTTGTGCACTTTGATATTTGAATAAGTTTATAAAACTGAACTGAACCTAAACCGCGCGTCTCGCACGTAAAGGATTATGCTCACTCTAGTATGGACGTCCGTTCTTTGCTTGCCTCACTGCTTGCAGGCCTCGCATCAAAGCCAAAGTTAAATAATTTTAAAGTCTAATTATTGCTTAACATTTTGTAACTGAAAATAATTTAATAATGACAGGAGTTCTGAAGTTATTGAATATTAAAGTTGGGTATCGAAAGAAACAAAAGTGCTGAAGTTTAGCTGTAGTTCAAGTTTTTCGTTTTAAACTCTTTATTGTAAACTATACCGAATTAAGCAATGTAAAAAAAAAAAAAGTTCGCACCACAGTAAAATCTTTTGTAAAAATACCTAACGGTAGAATGACCTTTAAAAATTAAGTTAGTTCCCCTGTTTTGTACAACAATAGCCGTAGCTATACTACATTAGAGTTACGGATACTACATATTGCTTTAATTTTCATTTTGATGCGAGACAATTTCATGGACCAGAAATGGTCATTCTCCTTTAGCAACCTTTGCTATGTAATAAGGTGACAATCGCAAAATTTTAAACTGGGCTATCCGTATCGTTCAAAATTCTCTAATTTGTGATAGTACTTCGGATTTGTTGGGTTATTGCCTTCTATATTTCGCGTGACTCAACGGATACTAGACCAAAAATTCGTGTCAACTGAGGTACAACCGCCTATATTCTGCGTAATGTCTCTGATTTAGGCATAAAAAACTGTCTTGTCGGCTTGTTTATCAGCCTTCATTTCACGTTACGTTGCGGACACACACATCAAAACTCGTTATTTATCGACTTTTGCCTATCAAAATTACATAAAGTTTGAATACAATTAGGTAGGAGTGGTGTCCCATTCTAACAAAGATCCTTCGCTACTGGTAGTTATCTAACACTTTAAATCCCTCTCAGTATATTAAAAACAATTTATATCATCAATCTCACAAGAATTGAAATCCTTACATAATTAGAAAATAAAATTGGATTTTTCTGACCTGAATTTTGGTTCGCCACTTCTGATGTCGGTGCGCCGAGCAATCCGTTGCGACATTTGCTGCTATGGGTAACAGGAAGATGCATATCCAAATAGAAACCACGTAAATACACTTCTTCGATTTATTCTTTACACTTTCCAAATAAATTTACTCCAAAGAAATAGAAAAGAGTTAGCGGATTTGTGAGCGAGTGCACAACGCTACGCGCCTAACTTCAAACATAGAACAGGACCGACCATAGGTCCGCACCATCTCAACCACATCACAAGACTGCCCGAGCGCAGCGTTGCCACCGCCCACAACCCCACTCGAGGCTACCAGAGCCCCACTCTTTTCTCACAGAAAACTACAATCGACCACGGAAATACTACACAATCAATTGAGTGACTTTCTACTTAAACAGGATAGGCTATTTTAATAAAATTAACTGCCTATTTATAAGCACACTAAAATTACAATTAGATTATTTTCGATTACGTTAATTTTGGACATTAAAAATTAACAAAAGTATTCTGCGCCGTCAGGTATATTTTAATGCCCTAGAACATTTTAAACTTATCTATGCTTCGAATTTTATTAAATACCTAAATTGTATTCACTTCATTTGCACATGTTGTATACTGAATTGTACTGATTTACAGGCAAAAACACAAGAAGTCGTGTTATTTGATAAGAAGCACACTAAATCACTTAAAACCTTCTAATGTAATTATTATTGACGATCCCCTGGTCTGCAGGTAACGGTTAAATATGTAATAAACAATCCCACCAAAAACATTTACTTGTAAAAATAACCAAGTCTCGCCTCTCAGTTCATCTACTGTAAAAAGTTGTGAGATCCATGTGATGCCAAGTCGGTTATTGATTTATTCAAGGACTACTTCAGGGAACTTTCATCTTAAGCTATTACGTAATTAGGTAACAGACATCATCTTACAGTAACTATATCGATATTTAAAAACTTTAATATTTACAATAACTAGAATGACCCGGCCATCGCACTAGACCATCGTATCTCACAAGCAAATAGTGTGCGATTGCCAAGTCTTTCTAGTTATTGTAAATATAAAAGTTTTTAAATATCGATATATTTACTGTAAGATGATGTCTGTTACCTAATTACGTAATAGCTTAAGATGAAAGTTCCCTGAAGTAGTCCTTGAATAAATCAATAACCGACTTGGCATCACATGGATCTCACAACTTTTATAGTAGATGAACTGAGAGGCGAGACTTGGTTATTTTTACAAGTAAATGTTTTTGGTGGGATCTCATTTCTTTTTGTAGATAGTCCTCCTCTTTCTCTTATCTGGAACTACTTCTTGAGCCTCAGCTACAGATTTCCTCAAAGCCCATCCGCAAAGTTAACTTTGTAATCCTATACATTTGTATGGAAATACAAAGTTAGTTATGTGGTTGCAACTGAATTTGCAGAATGTTATAGTTTTCCCTTTATTCATACACTAAATACAAGGTGTATTCTAAGTTTCAAGCTCCTCAGTCTGCTAGAAGTACCTTAGAATTTTGATGATCGGTCAGTCAGTCAGGCAGAAAATTAAGAAACTTTGACTAACTATAACTTCTAAACTACTAGTCCAAATTAAATGAAATTTGAAATGTATCGTGTCTATGCAGTGCTTGATAAGATATTTTAAAATGAGGTTTCTAAACTTATCGACAAGGGAGTTATGGGGGGGTCAAAAATGGCCTGAACTGGTTCGAGAAAAGGATGGTACGGCCGTGCCGCTTTCAGCTCGACTTGGTGGGGGCACTGCCGTGCCCCCAGATAAATACAACAATAAATCGCACAAAATAAGTAAAATAATTATCAAAGCTCAAAGTAAACAAATCAATTGTCAAACATAATACTTGACAACCAAGGGATATTTTTTTGCATCTAAAGAGTTTTTTTAATGAGGTTGCATGTGTAGAGTAGGTAAAAAAAGTAAAGGCTCCCGCAGACAGGACGCGTCGCCTTGTGTCGTGTCACGTCGCGTAGCGTGTATTTCTACGCAGGCGCGCAGTCCCTGCCACACCGGCAAGCATACGCAGCGCATGCCCTTACTTCAAGCAGTGCAGGTCCTCGCATTGATAGTCCCAGCGGCGTAGCGCACGTCATTAAAGCTAACGCAGACTGAACGTAGCACGCGTGCGTGCGTGCAGAAATGGAATGGAGACGTCAGATGACAGACGTACGCACGCAACGCAACACCTAGGCCCCAAGTCCGCTAATTTTTAACCATTGTAATGCCAGCGACACACAACTGTCATTCTATTGACGGTCGTTAAGGAGATCATTGCTCTCGAGGTAAGCCAGGAGCTCCATAGTCTTGCAGAGTATAGAGGTGACCGATATGGGTCTACTAGCTGCCAGTCAGCGGTTTCACCCGCTGCAACCTATTATTCCGCGGAAAAAAAAGCATTATTCGCCAAGAGATGTCGCTGTTAGTTTTCGGCGAAAGCGTTTAAAACGCGAATCGGCTCAGTCACGCCACCTATTTCAAAAATATTGGAAAATGCGTGATCCCGTGGGAATGAGACATTTTTCCTTGGTAAAAAGTATCCTATGTGTTATTCCAGATGCCCTTGTATATTTCTGCAAAGTTTCATGTCAATCTATTCAGCCGTTTTAGCGTGATGTCGTAACAAACACACACACAAACATCCGCCTTTATAATATTAGTAGGATAATTGGCAGGGTCAGCACGGCTGCCTTTTTTGGGCACAGGTTGCACGTTTGCAAGCTTCCACGATTGGGGAACTACACCAGTCTCCAGTGAGAGGCGGAACAGGCGTGTCAATATCGGAGACAACTCAGGCGCACAGTTACGCAGAACAATTGCAGGGATACCATCAGGGCCGCTCGCCTTATTTACGTCTAGGTTTCGCAGGATTTTAAGTACCTCTTTCTGGCGAATACAGACGGCTGGCATGTTGCAGCAGACTTTAGGTAACGTTAGTGGCGTTTTACCTGCGGTATCTAGACGCGAGTTTTCTGCAAAAAGGGAAGCAAACAGGTTCGCTTTCTCTTCCGCAGTGTGAGCGAGCGACCCATCAGGTTTCTGCAATGGCGGCAAAGAAAGCTGGCAGAAATTGGTCTCAACTGCCTTTGCTAGAGACCAGAATGCCTTACTGCCAGCAGGATGGGAGGCAAGTTTGGCGCCTACAGTGCCGATGTGCTTGAAACGTGTTCTGCGTAATTCCTTTTTGCATGACTTAGAGGCCTTATTGTAGGTTTTCTTCAAATCCCGAGTATTCGGAGCTTTGCGCGATCGAGCGTCAGCCCAGGCTAGGTAAGCCGTCTGTTTTAGCGCTTCAGCGCGGTTACATTCAGCATTGAACCATGGGCGAGCTTTGCTACCAGAAGAAACATCATAGTACGGTATGAAATACTCCATACCCTGACGCAGGACTTCTGTTATGGCATCGGCGCAGCGCGACGATTCTCCTGAAGAAAAACAGGCCTGCCATGGATACGACGCAAAGAAGTGGCGCATTTCGTCCCAATCTGCTGACTTGTATCGCCACACCCGTCTCTTACCACGAGGGCCCTGATCGGGTGGTGAGTACACAGATACAGATTTCACCAGACAATGGTCTGATGTGCCCAGAGGTGCTACAACCGACACTGAGCATCGGTCTGGATCAGTCGTCAGCAGAAGGTCCAAGCAGTTGGCTGTGTGAGATTCCACATCGGGAACCCTTGTCGCACAGCTTACAAGCTGGGAGAGATTTAGCGACAGTGCCAATTTGCGCGCCTCTCGCCCAGCATGATCTGTCTCCTGGTATGGGAACAGCCACTCCTTGTGGTGGGCATTAAAGTCCCCCAGGATAACTAGCTGCGCCGAAGGGTACCTTTGTAGAACCTCATCAGCAGCATCACTGAGTTGCTCAAATAATTTGGTTGTCTCCGAATCTCCACTATGCGAGCGATAAACACAGGCATACACATTTTGGGCTACTCCAGTATTGACCAGTACCCACAGTATGGATAAATTGGGAGCCTCAAGGTTCTTGAGACGCTTGATACAGATGTCATCGCGAGCGTACACACAGACTCCGGCACGAGGTAAAAACCTATGTTCCAAGGAGTAGCCAGGATAGCTGAGGTACACCGCGTCAGCTGGACATCTGATCTGCGTCTCAGTGAGGAACAGCAGATGCAGTCTTTCTGTCTCAAGATGGTGATGAATTCCGGGCGTGTGCGGCCAGCCTTAGACTACGTGATATTCAGTCCGCCTGACAGTCCTCGCGCCAACTTCACTAACTACATATGAGCGCCTGAAGTATAGTGAAGTTTGCGGTTTGCGGCCCTCTATAAAGTATTTTTGGTTTTGGAATTAGTTTTTTTTTTTTTCGTTTAAGGTCAGTTTAAGTGCCTCCGCTGCGTGAAGCGTATTATACGCGCGGACCGTCCATGTGCGCAGTTCAGTTTACTTTAACAGATAAAGTGAGTAAAACCACACAAGTGCTCGCATTGCGGATCCGCACGGACCGGCGTCACGCAGCGAAGGCATTAAAATACAAAGTGATGTACGCGCTGCGCCGCAATGCATGTACGAATGTACGAATTTGTAACTGTTAAATTAATTTGATATTGATGCCGGCGCTTAAATTGCTATTGAGGCCATAGCAAAATCCACGTCACACAGCGCATCGCCTAACTTTAAGCAGTGCAGGTCCTCGCATTGATAGTCCCAGCGGCGTAGCGCACGTCATTAAAGCTAACGCAGACTGAACGTAGCATGCGTGCGTGCAGAAATAGAATGGAAATGTCAGACGACAGACGCACGCACGCAACGCATCACATGTCATCTCCATACTATTTTCTGCACGAATGCTCCCGCGCTGCGCTCCTTTTGCGTTAAGGCTCCCCGATGGAGTAGATTAAAAAGAGACGTCCAGAAAATAACTCGTAGATGTGCACTTCATACAGCTCCATACATTACAACCGCTGCGTGCGTCTGCGTCTACGCGAGGAAGCATTCGGTCTGTGGGAGCCTTAATTAATGGTATTCTGGCTCGGATACGAGTTCTTTTAGCGGTGTCAATCTGAGAGTTTACCATAATGTTGCATAATCATAATGATTACCACTTCACTTATTTAAAACACATTTTAATAAAAAACGGGGATAATTTTTTAATATATAACTTAGGAGTATTGCTTTATTAATTATGTACTTTAAACCTGTATAACTCCCACTTCAGTCGAAATTCTTCGCCCGCGTTTCATACATTTTTCCGGAGGTCTCTTTTCCAATGCTACCAACATGACGCCATAGGAACTAAAAGATGAAACGCACTATATTTCTTTGTTGACATGCGAGTTGACATGTCTTCTTGTATGAGTTTGACAGCTGGCATTTTCAAATGACCGTACTGTAAGTACAAATATATTCAGGGTGTATTCACTGGGTTTATTCTACTCACAAAACTGAACACGTTTTGTTGGAAAAAAAACGAAATAATTTGGGTCTTCTATACTTACCCACATTATTAAAATTTAACATTTGTGTATATCTGGGAGTTCTAAATATTTTTTCATATTTCGAAGAAAAGTTTCTATTGAAAGTTGTTCCATTTTTGTGAGTAGTATAGGAACATATCCTAAAAATATTTGTACTTTATTGATTTTAGTCCTATAGGGAAAAAATCTCACTTATTTGCAGATTTCTTATCCGCTTTGAGAGCGCTGCCTGCTGCCACCGGCGAATCCAACGCCCTCGTCGCTCTGAAGAAGATCGCTGACCAGTATGCGTAGACCTGTTCAAGGGACCAACTCAGACTGGTTATTCCTTTGTAACTGTATGAGATACCAGTTTAAGTTGAAACTGCAAAAAATCCTGCGAAAATGACTAGTTTTTATGTTCTAAAGTCTTTTGTTCTTCGAAATGTATTTAGTCGTTTTCTGTTAATATTGAGATATTGACATAAATAAATTTGCATCAAGTAATGAGTTTGTGTTTGTGGATACGTTCACCCTTGGTTCACGCCAAAAGAAAATAATGAAAAATGGATGGCTAAAATAATAATACCTAGTACCTACCTACACAGAAAGTTCACTCGGCCCTATTTCGGATTTTCACGATTGGCACTTGTTAGCCAGGGTTACTACTGTCAAAAATCTCAAAGTACAAAAATGTCAAAACAGCAAAATCTGACAAAGAACGTCATATGGTTCAGAGACAATTTAAATCCAAGAAATTTGACGCTCGTGTCAACCACCTTGTAAGTTACCTTGACTTCGGGCGTTTGTGCACTACAAGGAATTTTACTGTCCGGCATTCCGATTTTTTACGGTCCGGTGTGGCATGAAAAATCCAATGAATTGGCTTATGCAAATGTCGGACAGTAAATTACGTATTGTGCACAAGCTAGTATTTAAATTTAATGGCGTGCCATACCGGACCGTAAAAAATCAGAATGCCGGACAGTAAAATTCCTTGTAGTGCACAAAAGCCCTTCCCCTGAGATTCCGGTTATTTCCAGTTAAATTCAGTAAGCGTCAATCGTCGCTAGTACTGAGTGCGCCATCTGGTAAGGCGCCCCGTGCGCCGTTTCCCTAATTTGTGGTACCTACGTTATTTTAAATCCAACCACTCGTCGCTCTGAAGAAGATCTCTAGCCAGTAAACGTAGGTAGACCCATCATCGAGGGAACAATTAATACTGGTTATTTTTGTTATCGTACAAGCGTCGTGATGTCGCACGTCTTACGTCTCACGTCTACTCTGTGGAGCTTAGAGAGACCGTTGTTTGCTGCGTGGATCCTCGTTTTAAGACAACTTGGCCACAAAATAGACAGTATACAGAAAGTTTACTTTACTCGACCCTATTCAAAAATATAATACTTGGGAAAACATTTTCTTCATCTGGACATTGAGAGATTACAGCTCTGTAAATCTCACTTCTATACACTGACAAATTTTCATTTTATTGACGGGGCCCACTTCCTAATAAACAAAATCAGGGTCCTTTAAAATTGAAATTTACTGAGAGCGAAAAGTGATCGCATCGGAGAAACTACTGGACTGAGCTCAGGCAGACCAAGGGATATGTGTTCAGCTTTAAATAAACTATTATTACAACTTAGTTTCATTCTGTTATTCGAAGAAATAAAAATTTCTCAAAAGTGGTCGGACCTGGAAAACTGCCAGGCTGTGGTCAGGCAGACCAGTATTTTTCTAGGCAGACTTAAGCAAGCTATCGGTACGACATATTTTTATTCTTTTATTCGAAGAGATAAAATTTTTACTAAAAAAAGTAAAAGTGGTCGGACCGGGAAAACTGCCAGGCTGTGGCCAGGCAGACCAGTATATAAGGTGTAAGAAAATCAACTGCAAATATTTTAAGGGGTGAACCAGCCCATGAAACTGAACAACTTTCCCAAAGGAACATAGGCCGAAATATGAAAAAAAAATTTGGACCTCCCATACAAAATGTACCAGCGGCCATGTCAATTTGTATGGGATGTCCAATTTTTTTTTCATATTTCGACCTATGTTCCTTGGGGAAAGTTGTTCAGTTTCATGGGCTGATTCACCCAAATATTTGCAGTTGATTTTTTTACATCCTGTATATGTAGGCAGACTCAAGCAAGCTATCGGTACGATATATTTTCATTCTATTCTTCGATGAGATATTTTTTACTTTTTTAAGAGGGCATGCTTTTAGCTACTCCGCAAAACGTGCCAAGATAGCAGCCGGCAGACCAAGATTTATACGCTTTACTAAACTGCTCCTATCGCTACAGCCATGTCTCATTCTATTCTTCGATGAGATATTTTTAACTTTTTTCAGAGGGCACACTTTTAGCTACTCCGCCAAACGTGCCAAGCTGCGCCGCGGCAGACCACGACCAATCCGAAGTACCTACTAGAGCTCCTCTACCCGTACATAGCTAAAATATTCTATTCTTTTGTGAGATATGGTTGAGACCTGCCGTCGCTCGGACTATGACTTCCCCTGAGATTCCACACGTCAGAACCTTAGGTCAGAACCGTCGCCAGTACTGAATGAGCCATCTGTACAGGCGCTCCGCGCGCCGTTTCCCTAATTTGTGGCTTGACTAAATAGTTTGACTTTGGCACATGCCAATGACAAAAACCGAATAAAATCTTCTTCTGTATTTGAGGCAACGATTTGTGATGCCAAAGCCACTGGCTTCACATCTGTTTTAAGTTGTATTTCGCCAATATCAAAGTATAATTATGTAAATAATTGTATGTAAATTTGACCATGCAATAAAAACTTGAAACTTGAAAAAAATAATACAGGGTGTAAGGGACTTCTCAGGCCTGCGTGATCAGACCATGAAACTGAACGACTTTTACTATGGAGCCAATGGTGGGAAACGAAAAAAAATTCCCGACCTCCCATACAAAATTTGCGATCAGCTGACCGCCTTTGTTTGGGAAGTCAAAAAATATTTTTCGTTTACCACCATTGGCTCCATAGTAAAAGTTGTTCAGTTTCATGGTCTGAGCACGCCTGCAAAGTTTTTGTTACACCGTCCCTTACAACCCGTACTTATGTAGGTATTACTATGATTACTACAAAGTAGTAAATAATATAGGCATATATAGGTACCTAAAGCAATGCGGCACTGCGCCAGGAAGACATATAAGCCAAGGGGAGTCGTTTGATGAAACTAGCAGAGTAATTAGAATTTTCTAATAGAACCAAGGACGCCCTCTTGATTTGATACCATCCAGAAGTGTGGCGTGTTAGGGTATCCCGAACCCAACCGATTATTTTACTATCAAAAATATTCTTTGAAGAGCTAAACCAAAAAAACACACTGCTTAAATTTCAGGCAGTGCATCAGAAGCCCGATGTAAGCTCTGGCGAACCTGATGAAAAGTTGCCCCCAGAACATAAGCTCCCGTAGCTGACATGGAAGTCTCTAAACAGACTCCAGTGGCCTATGCAACGAAGCTACAGGCTACACTTCTACAAGCGAAATTCGATGTACATTGCGTAGACGGTTAGCCATTATTATACCATAATTAAACCGGTTACGCAATGTACATCGAATTTAACCTGTAGAATTGTAGCCTGTAGTTTCGTAACATCGGGCACAGGGCACAGGTAGTCATCCGTTGTAGGGACAATTTGTGCCGATGGGGGTATAGCTCGAACAACGAGTGTACATGTGGTGCTTCTCCTCAAACTATGGCACATTTTGTGAACTGCCCTGCGTGCCCTTCATTCTGCACGCTAGAGAACGTATAAAACGCCACTGGCGAGTTCTGGTCTGAATTTATTTAATATACCTAATTCCGCCAAAACCGATCGATACGACAAAACAAGCTAAAAATTTAAACTTTTTACCAAAAAATATCACCGCCGAAAACTGAAAAGCATAAAATAATAAGTATTGTTAGTATAGGTACCTACCTAAGATATATTTTTGGAAATATTACCTACAATATTGGAACTTAGTAATTCTGAGTTGGCGCCGATAAATTTTACAAATTAATTAACACGCTTCATTGGCATGACGCCGACTCAAAATTACTAAGTTCCAATATTGTAGGTAATATTTCCAAAAATATATCTTAGGTAGGTACTTACCTATACTAACAATACTTATTATTTTATGCTTTTCAGTTTTCGGCGGTGATATTTTTTGGTAAAAAGTTTAAATTTTATCATTTTTAGTTGCTACTTTTCAAGCTCATTTACTTTTAAAATAGCAAACTGCCCGAAGCCCCGACCGACTCTAAAGAGTTTTGAGCGCACTAAGAAAAGAAACTACATGAAATACTTACAGATACCATTACCTATTTTGGTGGACATTTTGACAGATGTTTGGCAGAGAGTCAACGAGCAGACCTCAGTCGTGTAGGTAAACACAAGTACATTGTGCTTCAAATGTGTCGCACAATATGACGAGTTTATTGAATTCTCATAGATCCTTCTATCAGATCCTGACCTGACGACTATGGGACCACCCGGACAGTGCACCCTTTCAAACAAAAAAAGATTTTTTCAAATTGGTCCAACCGTCTCTGAGTAATCGGGGTCCGGGGAACATACATAAAAAAAATAAAAGTTCGGGATGAATTGAGAACCTCCTCCGTTTTTTTTTTGTCGGTTAAAAATTATTTTAAAATTGAAGTTCAAAATACGACATTGACGCATGAAACAAAAGAACCCCATAAATTATTCATGCATTTCTATTATTATTATAACTATCGAATCTCACGCATCGAAATAAATACGCGATTTAATAATGTGTGAAACAGTTGTGAATAGTGAGGAGAATCAAAAGTATGTATAAAGTACAGAAGGTTCACTTGATCCTATTCAGGATTTTTGCGATTGTTATTTGTTACATAGGATTGCTACTGTTAACAAATGATTGACTTTGAATTTCAATTCAATGTACTTATAAGACTATCAAAACATTAAAATCTGATACAAAAACGTCATATGATTTTGAGCCAATTTTAATCCAGGAAAAAATAAAAATATGACGTTCGTGACAACCAACTTCTTAGTTACCTTGACTTCCCTGAGATATATTTCCTGTTAAAGTCAGCAAGCGTGAAAATCATTGCTAGTACTGAGTGAACCATCTGTATAGGCACGCCGCGCGCGGTATCCCTAATTTGTGGTACAAACACAGGGTATAAATATGAAGAATTTTTGAAGAATGTGTCAGTGGAAAGCTGAAGAAGTTTCTGGTAATCATGGCTTTGGTATTCAAGATTACTGTTCTGGCTCTCGTAAGTACTTATTTTCACAAAAAATAAAATGCTTGTTTAAATTCAAGTTCTTATTTACCTAATCCATCTTAGGTAAAATTTAGTTTGTTTATTGTATAATAATAATAAGTGTAGAGACATGGATAATCTGTATTTTTTTTATATATAATGTACTTTATTTATACAATTATATTATATTAAGAACTATATTCCATATTTTTTTCAAATTTTTTGCATGCATACTTTAGAAGTTACAGCTGGAACAAATTATGGCTCAATAAGGCCCCTTTTAAAAGAAAATATCTCGAGACTGAAACATTTTAGAGACTGTTTCAAAGAAACCTCCCCTTAGTTTTAAAAGACCTATTCCACGATACCCTACTCAATATTACAGAAGAAAAAACACTTTTGTCCCCCTTTCACATGTATGGGAAGGGGGTCCAAAAACAACTGAAATATTTTTTTCTTAACATTTCTAAATTTGGGTCAACACGATCTATCTTCACGCCAAATTTTATGTCGAAAGCTCCAAAACTGACGAAGTTATGAGGGCGCGGCATACAGACAAACAGACAGACAGACCGGCTTGACAAAATGATAAGGGTTTCTAGTAGACTACGAAACCCCAAAACATACCCCCAATATAATATCATTGCATTGACATAACATTTTATATTTTTTGATTCACAGGTCACCTTGACGGCAGCAGCCCCACGTAAGTATATGAACTGGTTCAATAAAGAATAGGATTATAAATAGCGGTCGAAGATCTTGCTTTCTCACTTGCACTAAGCACTTACATCATGCTTTCAATTACGGAACCGCCCCGCCATTAAAGGGTGCCACACACCGCCTCCGTAAGCAGGACGTATGCGTGAGCTGCGAGTGTTCACGCGCATACTGGTTGTAATCGCCAAGTGATTATTTTTCAACATACGCACTCTAGGTATAGCTTGCTTATACCTCTTCATTACCAATCCGGATATTTACCGCTTTAGTTTAAATATGGCTTAAATACCAATTTGTTTATGTTTTTGCTTGTCCAACGCTAGTAGAGGATCGAATGGTATCCGGAGAGCATTGCCCAAGCACACGTACAGTCAGCAGCAAAGTTACCTGACTCCCTGATTGCAGGGCTATACCCGCGGCCGAGTGATTCGCATGCAGGTAGTGACTGTACCTAAACTTAACTGCTTTTATTTCAGCTCTGAGCGCTCGCGACCAGCGTCTAGCTAAGATCACTGGCGCTAGTGACCTCGCAGGAATCCAAAAAGTCTTCCAGAAGCTCTTCCAAAGCTCAGGTAATCCATTCAGTTCGTCCTACTTCCTCGTCATCATTGTCAACAGCCTTCATAACTTCTGGCCTTTGATTTCTTTTATGCCTTTGTTATTGTTGGAAATGGCCTCCAGGGAAAGTATCGAATTACCGTTCACCCTATATATTCGGAATCTCGGAAACAGCTCCAACGATTCCCATGAAATGTAGATTTTCAGAACAATTTGGGGTAAAAAATCGATCCAGCTAGATTTTGTTTTCCGAAAACCACATGTGCCGGCCACCCCTAGTCCACTCAGGGTGTTTCGTAAAAGGCGACGTGGCGTTTTTGTGTTTGGTTGAAGATTTGTCGTGTCGACAATGGTTGCGGCGACAATGATGGCGGTGATACCATCTACAATAGCATTTCCAAAAAGAGTTGACGTCAGGCAGGCGGTCGGTCATAAAACATTGCCAAATTCTTTTGCTAAATCATTCTGTGCAAAAGAATTTGGCACCTAACAAAACTAATTAACGGGATAAATGCAGGCAGATTATGAGATCTCTTCTCTTGCAGACATCGACCAGGTGCTGAAGAAGATTTCCACTGTGACCAACCAGAAGGACCCGGTTGGTTTCTTGGAATGGACGCTCCAGATTACCGCACAGAAGACCCTCGCAGATGCCATCAAGATCTTCCTCAGTAGCACTACACAGAAGAGTAAGTTTATATCCGAATGCCTCAGAAGAAGGGGAAATGTTTTTCAAGAGTAAAAGAGAAATGTAATGGATGTACAAAACTATCCTAAAAAAATGCGCTTTCTCGTCATAATCGCCGCGGCAATATGTGGGTATGTATGTATGTGGACAAGTAAATTCTCCTTTCTTATTTAAGGTTTTCGTCCCAATCCCAAATTAATTCAAAAAAACATGATTTAATAAACAAACATTGATATTTTATTTTATGATGACATTTGCGCAAGAGTCAAAGTTACCTACATGAAACCCTGATCACAGCTTTTTACCCGACTGCCTAGGAGCGTTATGTTTTTCGAGAGTTAGTATGTATGTTGACGAGAAATTCGTTTTCACGGGTTACAGCCAAACGGCTAGGTGGGTCTTAATATGTGAGGTGTCGTTTGATTCGTCTCAGCAGCATTCTTCTTCTTCTTTTCGTGTGGGACACCGAGTCGTTCAACGACCCGATGAACCCTGGTGTCAGAGTTTTACATCAGCTGTCGTCAGCAGCTTGAGTGACGCTAATTCAAAACAACTTTGAATTTACCACTGTCGTATTTTTGTTTTTTAATACATCTGCTTTTTTATTCCAGTTACATTCATACAATATTTGGAACAGGCTGCAAAGAAATTTCATCATGACGTGAAGGACTTCTTCGTACAAATCGTTAGAGAAACTGCAAAGACGAGTAAGTACCTATTTATAATACCTATTTTACCCGACTATCGAAGGGGAGTTATGTTTTTTGAGATTATGTATGTAGGTATGTGGGTAGGTATGTGGACAAGAAAAAATTTTGACAGAATGAGGTATCGTTAGATGTGTCTCAGCAGCGCGAGTGGTACTGGCTATATTAAAATTTCATAAATTCAAAATGGCGGTTTTCAAACGCAAAATATGATTTCAAATAAGTATATAAACACTTTGAAATTATCCGCAGCCGGGTTACGTTTTAAATATTTATGCTTGTTCTCATAGCTGCTCTAAAAATCCAGATTCTGACGTCTTCATAAAGATTTTAAATAACGGCATCTAGTTTTTCATTTTTCAATTTATTTATATTTTGTTTTTAGCTGTCCAGGACACCTTCGAGGTCTTAGTTCAGTTGTTGGGACTAAATGGTGAGTCTTAAACAAATAAAAACTATTTAAGTGTTTTGAACGGCGTAAGGGATTGAATACCCGTCGGTCATGGGTTCGTTCCCCACACATCACAATAATCATCGATAGTTATATTATAAAGTTAATTTGATATATTTGTGTTGAGTCCCTATAATTTTCCATAATACTTACTCTTTATGTGGGCATCCGATGCTACCCTTCCCGTCCATGTCGTTCCTGAAGGGTTGGAGGTAGAGTTGGATATCCTGGAAAGTATGAAGTAGCGTCGGACACTCTGGAGGATAAAAGATAACGGGCGTTAGATTTTCTGGCGGTCCGATGCTACCCCCTGTCCTCCAGGGCGTCCGACGCTTCCTCCGATCCTGCAGAGCGCCCATTGGTACATCCTGCTCTTATGGTGTCTGACGCTCCCCCCTACCCTCCAAGGCATCCAAGGCAATCCTGCTGTTCAGGCTGTCTGATGCTGCCTCCGCCCTTCAGGGTGTCAAACGCCTTCAAGGTGTCCAACTCTACCCTTAACAAATCAGAGGGAGGTGCACTCCACTCCTCGTTTCCCTGAAATGCAAAAAAAGGCCATAATACTAAATAAATCTAGGATTTCGGCCAAAATCCCAATTCTTCCATTGTAGAGATTCAAGATTCAAGATAATATAGTAATAAATACATTTAATAAGGTCTTATGTTAAAATAGTTTTAAATGTTCTACCAAAATAGGTAGGCATTGGTAGGCATGCAAATAATTTTAATTGCTAAGCTCTAACGTTAAATGTCAATAAATAAATTAAAAATGTCATTAAGAAAGTATTTCTAAAAAAATATGCGATCATGAATAAAAAACATACAAATTCCTTAATAAAAAAATAGTTACAAATATTTGGTCAATAATTTATACATTAAAATGGTCAAAAATAAAATTAACAATATATGAAAAATAGATCAAAGCGAAGGATTAGATTCCATAAATTCCTTAATTGAATAAAAACACTTCTCTAAAAGCCAGCCAGAGAGCAAAGTTTTAAATTTATTACTTGGTCTTAATTTTATTTCGGTAGGCAATTTGTAAAATATTTTTGCAGCCATGCAGTGTAAATTTTTTCTATAATAGTTGACCCTAGACCTTGGGACTTTGAACAATGGGCATATCTTTACCTGTCTAGAAGGTCGTTGTGCCAACTTTTCAAAATATTCAGGGTGTTCCTTAACAAATACTGAGATTTGCTGAATGTACATACATGGTAGAGTCAGTACTTGAGTAGCTTTGAAAAGAGGTCTGCATGGTTCCAAATAGTGAGTCCCACAAACTACTCTTGTGCACTTTTTTTGTACGAGGAAAGCTTTGTTTGCATCGACTGAGTTTCCCCAGATAATCAGTCCGTAACTTAGTATTGAGGAAACATGTCCATGGTACGCTTTAAGGGCAATTTCCTTAGATGCTGTGCTGACTGTGCGTACTGCGACATACATAGTCTTGCTCGTTCAAAGGTATTAGGTATTATTATTTATACTTATGGTATAAGGTTATTTCTCCTTACTGTAGACCTGTTCGAGATGTTGCGCGGCGTTTCCAAGTACACCGCCCACCCGGACTATATCGAGATCCACGAGTCGGAGCTGAAAGCCACTGGAACCAAGACTTTGCAGGAGGACTTTGGCCTGTTGATGAAAATCACCAATTCGAAAAGTGAGTATAATATCAGTATAGTCTACTCGCAATTATAGTGTCATGAAATGACATGACCAGTCTAAGCGGGAGGCCAGTTTACGCTGGTCGCAATACTTGGATACTACGCGACCAGCGCAACTTGGCATTCTGCTTAGGATGGTCATTCATGACACTATGATTTTGAATGGACTTATCTTGTCTTGATCCCATTTTGTACCTGTACAAAATCATGTTAACAGTTGATAGCTACTGGAACCAAGACTTTGCAGGACTTTGGCCTGTTGATGAAAATCACCAACTCGAAAAGTGAGTAAGTATAATAATATCATCAATCAGTATCCTGTCCTGGGCTGACAACCTGTCACTATAGTGATTCAGAATGATTCTCAAACATTTTTCAGACGTGGTGTACCTAAATGGCTGATTGGACAACCGTTTACGCTTTCCAGACAGGTTGTCAGCCTGTCGCCTAAAATGGCAATAGGCACATCAACTCTCAAACCCCTTAGACGTTTCTTACGACACCCACGGCAAATCTAAATCGGCACAAAATCACGGTATAAAGGGCACCACACACCGGACCCGTATGCGTGACGTGCACGTAGATAGTCACGGCATGATGACGGCGCGTAGCTATGACGTTGTAATCGTACGGGACCGTAAGAGTCATCACGTGATTACGCGCACCCATAGGTACGCAGGCAGTGTGTGACCTCTCATACGGTCCCATACGTCATCTGTCATCATCAACGTCATCTTAACGCGCGTGATCAAGCCGTGATTACATGCACATCACGCATATGGGCCCTGTAATTTTATGTTTTATTCTGATGCCTTATAATTTTTTTTTCAGATGTTATTGAGTATCTTCATAAAATTAATGCTGCCACAAACCAAGGTAAAATAACTCTTTAATAAAATAATTGAAATAAATACTTACCTGTTTATGTAGCCACACAAACTATGGAAAATCTATAAAAAATAAAAAGATAAAAATAAATAGTAAAAATTTTGTATCAGTTATGGGATCAGATTATACTCATCATTTGTAATAAATAGGTAGATAATTAAAACAGAGAACCAGTCTTTTGTTGATCATTAACTAGTCTTTGATGGAGTTAAAACACAAATTTAATAAAAAAAAAAGATTTTAGTGATACCTACATTGATTGGCCATAGCCCGTTTCCACATGCCCTAAGGTAGACTGGTAGATAATGCCCGTGGCACTAAGTCCGCCCTTGCAAAATTTTACATAAATTTAATTAAAAATAAAATTATTTTTCAGATTCCGTCGATGTTATCTTAACAGTCGGAACCTTCAAAGCTAACAGTAAGTACCTGTACTAAGTATTAGCACAAAATAGAGAGTTTACAGAAGGTTCTCTCGGCCTTATTTCGGATTTTTGCGATTAGCACTTAGCCGGGGTTGCTACTGTGAAAAAACTCAAAGTATAGAAATATCAAAACAGCAAAATCTGTTAAAGAACGTCATAATATGGGTCTGTGCCAATTTTAAATCCAAGAAATATGAAGCTCGTGTCAACCACCTTCTTACCTTGATTTCCCTTAGATTCCGGTTAATTTCTGTATAGGCGCCCCGCGCGCCGTTTCTTTAATTTGTAGAGTAAGGACAGAATTTAATAACTTATTTTTAACATAACACTAAAAAATAAAAAAACCGTAACGGGTCGGTGCACGCACAGTAACGACCAATTTATAGATTTCAAAAAAACATCTCGATAGCGCGTTTTGAAAAAAAAGCGAAATCTATTGAAATCGATGTTTATTTAGTTATGTTTATGATCAAATCGAGTTAAGATTTTACCAAAAGCCGGTAATTGATTGAAACCTAGATTTTTGATCAAAATCCTAATTTTATCATAAACGTCCACCATAAACGCGCTCATGTAGTATTTTGTTCAAAAGCCGGTAATTGATGAAAACCTGGATTTTTGAAGATTTTTGATCAAAATCCTAATTTTATCATAAACTTCCAACATAAACGCGCGCATGTAGTATTTTGTTCCGCGTTTTTCTACAGGAGTGTTGCCAGCCTGGCTTGTGACTTATTGTGACTGACTGAATTTATAAATGTTTGTGTATTTGCATTTTTTTAAATTATACCTATTTATTTACAGCCTGGGCGGAAAAACAAAGTATTTTGCAGAACTACACAAAGACTTCAGGTATTTATTCGCCACATATACAAGGTGTTCCAAAGGAAATACATTAAATTGGAGACGTTGTGTAGACCGTAGGTAGACCATTGTACTGAACAATTTCCATTATCGCACCAAGTTTGAATTCTTAACAATTAAGAAGTTGAAATTTCCATACAAACAAAATGCCTACATTTACTACAACCATTATGGTATTACCCCATAATCAAGATTGCAACCTTGCATTTTTAACTTGTTGGATTTGAATCTTCGAAAAAGTTTGGAACATAGTTATCTATGTTTGAAATTTAACGAAAACTTAAGATTAAAGATCTCTTTTTTGGTGTCAACTTTATTTTATTACCGCCTCAAACTAAAAACTTCTTTTGACTTAGAGAACCCATAGAGATGCAAAGACAAAAGCCCATCAGAGAATCCCTCGGAGAATCCAGTAGAGTCTGTAGTGTCAGTTGTGTCAGTTTTTGACGAATATGACATTTGATCTTAGTCTACGCCACAACTGTTGCCTTGGCAACTAAATTACCACCAAAACTGTTGCCTTGGTAACAGTTGTGGCGGTAATATCAAAAGTTTTTCCAAGACGGCAACATGACATAAATAAAGGTCATTCATAATAAATAAAGCTCCTTCCATAATGTGGGACTCAATTAAATTTAACAAATTTAAGTTGCTAATTACTTCTAAACAAGGGGTTTTCATAACTTGGCCCCATAATGAAAAAAATTCGGTACGATGGCCTACACAACAACGTCTCTAATTTAATGTATTTACATTGGAACACCAAAATTTTTATTTATCTTAATCAAAGACCAGAAATACTTTAATAATATTTAAAGCAAGGTTTTTTACCTTTCCAGTGCAAATTTTTGACAAATATTCAATTACCTATATTGATAAAATTCAGAAACGATTCCTTATAGTACAGTCATTCGAATAATAGGTCATATTTGACGACAGCAGACAAACCCATACTATGAAACATGTCAACAATGAAAAGAAGATCTTATAATCATAGCATTAACATGATTTTGACAGCTGTCAAATATCGCCTATTTGAATGACGGTACTATAGTAAAATGGGAAACTTTCTATGGATTTTCTAGTGTTACGTAGAGAGCGCTGAGCCAAGACCAAGACACAATAACGTTTCTTTACGCGGAAAGTCTGAACCACTTTACAAAACACTTTTTATCTTTTATCGAACAGTAGATATTGAATTAGTTACGAACAGATCGTGAAACGGAACGTATTTCTTTTTTTTTTGACGGAGCATGATCCAAGGTGAAAGTACTTCTAGGCGCACACCCGAACCGCACTCACCGCACGCGCCGAATAATGCGGGAGGCCTCGTACACCTAGCCGCAAACATAGCCGCATCGAATCGAGTCGGTGTTGCCAAGAGATTACTTTCTTCCCAGTTTGATGGGTAATTTGCCATACCTGTGTATTTTTCGGAAATCAAGCGGCAGGCAACAATAGATTTTTTAGAATAATACTTGCTGTCAGTGTCATTCACACCATTCATTGTTTTATTGCTTGACAATGATATTATATGTTCACAACACTTAAATTATTGAATACCAAATACAATTTTTGGAAAACTTCCAAAATTGCACCGCAGGCAGGATTTGAACCTGCGACCTTCGGCATCAGTACTGCCGACGCCCTAACCAACTGGGCTACCGCGGTTCTAATCGAGCCCGCGAAATTATGGAAGTGTATCTTGTCCACTATCGCGTGGATGGGCTCCATCTACCGGGATAGTTGGTTAGGGCGTCGGCAGTACTGATGCCGAAGGTCGCAGGTTCAAATCCTGCCTGCGGTGCAATTTTGGAAGTTTTCCAAAAACTTAAATTATTGTTTAGAACGGGATCATTACCGTGATTAGATTTTTAATTACCTCGATATTTCGGAGCGGTTGCACGCATCTACATGACACTTGAGAACCCTTGAAAAACTGCCCATTACTGTATCGTAGTCGTACATAGTTATGTTGTACAATACAATGTCAGGAAATATCATGCTGTGCAGTCAGTACTTACATTGTTATAGTACGGTCACTCGAATAGGCCATATTTGACAGCTGTCAAACCCATACTAGGAAACATGTCAACAAAGAAAAATAGACCTTATATCATAGTATTAAAAGCTGTCAAATATGGCCTATTCGAATGACGGTACTATAGTTCTCAGATGTTCATCGATCAGAGACAAAAACTCTTCGACCAAAAAGTGTCGGGTCCTAGACTTCAAAAACTCCGAAAACTTTCGAAAAGAAAATCTAAACAAGGGACGAAAAACAGCAAACTTTACTGAGAAGGAAAATTAATGGAACAGTCTGGCAGCACCGACAAATAAAAAAAATAAAATCTTCTTATATGGTCACACTGTCCGCGCGCGCTAATGACGTCACCAGAATTATAGTCTATGATTCGCACTGGCTGGGGAATCCATTCGATTCGGCGCGTACGGCGCGTGCGGCTCGGCTATATTTTCGAGGTTCCAGCGTATATCTGCGTTCACCTTAAAGGTGAACGCAGATCTAAGCTACGACCCGAACCGCACGCGCCGAATTTTGGATTCTTTGTATGAAAATCTATGGAAGCTCGAAAATATTGCCGAGCCGCACGCACCGAACGCGCCGAATCGAACGGATTCCCCAGCCAGTGCGGATCATAGACTATAATTCTGGTGACGTAATTAGCGCGCGCGAACACTGTGACCCTTTAAAAAGATTTTATTTTTTTATTTGTCGGTGCTGCCAGACTGTCCCATTAACTTTCCCTCCCAGTAAAGTTTGCTGTTCTTCGTCCCTTGTTTAGATTTTATTTTCGAGAGTTTTCGGAGATTTTGAAGTCTAGGACCAGACACTTTTTGGTCGAAGAGTTTTTGTCTCTGATCGATGAACATCTGAGAACTATAGTACCGTCATTCGAATAGGCCATATTTGACAGCTTTTAATGCTATGACATAAGGTCTATTTTTCTTTGTTGACATGTTTCCTAGTATGGGCTTGACAGCTGTCAAATATGGCCTATTCGAGTGACCGTACTATAACAATGTAAGTACTGACTGCACAGCATGATATTTCCTGACATTGTATTGTATTGTATATATCTAAAAAATGCGACGTCGCGTCGTTTTGCAGCAAATCGGGAAACAATGTATGGAACTCTCCATACATCGGCCGCTTTAGGTTTATATCGCTGACTCACTTTCGTTTTTTTCCTTGTTTTTTTTTCTCTCTTCTTGTTAAACTTCCTCCACAAGCAAACACAAAACAATATTTTTATCTGAAGTGCCCATTTTGCTTCTAGCAACAACCTTCATTGTCAAGCAATAAAGCAATGAATGGTGTGACATGACAGCAATTATTATTCTAAAAAACCAGCCAAGAGCGTGTCAGACACGCCCACAAATAAAGGGAAAGGGTTTCGTAGTCAACGTTTAAAATTAGATTTTTCAGCGTTACAAACTTGATTTTGTTGCTTGTTTGTTAGCAGCTGTATGATGACCAACCGCAAATAGAAAAACTCAATTTCTTCTAAATTCTTTAGGGTTACAGTATCCGTTATAGTTTTCATTGTAACTTCAGATTGTGACCTATATTCTATATTTTTTTCAAATTTTTAGCGATTATAGATTAGAAGTTACAGCTGGAACAAATTATGGGTCAAAAACGCCCCTTTTAAAAGCAAATATCTCGAGACAGAAACATTTTCGTGACTTTGTTTCAAAGAATCCTCCCTTTAGTTTTAAAACAACGAGCCTATTCAACGATACCCTACTCAATATTACAGGAGAAAAAATTTTTTTTTGCCCACCTTTCACTTGTATGGGAGGGGGTCCAAAAAACATTTAATATTTTTATTTCTCAACAATTCTTTTTATTTGGGTTAACATGATCTATCTTCTCACCAAATTTCATTTTGATAGCTCCAAAACTGACGGAGTTATGAGGGCGCGGCATACAGACAGACAGACAGACTTGGCGAAACTATAAGGGTTTCTAGTAGACTACGAAACCCTAAAAATCTATCTAACCTGCCGCTTGATTTCCGAAAAATACACAGGTATGGCAAAATTACCCATCAAACTGGGTAGGAAGTACTCTCTTGGCAACACCCACTCGATTCGATGCGGCTGTGCTTGCGGCTAGGTGTACGAGGCCTCCCGCATTATTCGGCGCGTGCGGTGAGTGCGGTTCGGGTGTGCGGCTAAAAGTACTTTCACCTAAAAGCAAGGCTGCCGCCAGCCATATTAAATTTTGATTATAGGTTGGTATAACGTCAAATTACCACTTCGCCCTCTGGTGTGATGTTAAGGCACTCGAAAACGTGCACCACAGGCAACAGCATTTTATTTATTAGCGATTTAATTTAGGTAAAGTTGTCATTTTGGTAAAGTAGTCTTTTTGTGAACAAAAGTAGTCATTTCGGTAAAGTAGTCATTTTGGTAAAGTAGACTTTTTGTGAAAAAAAGTAGTCAATTCGGTAAAGTAGTCATTTTGGTAAAGTGGTAATTTTGGTAAAGTAGACTTTTCGTGCCTAAAGGACTCGGCACTGTCCATAAAAAGTCTCCTATTATTGTTTAGACGCCGTTGCCTGGGTCAGTATCGGTACGCGCACCCATCATTTTTCTATGCAAAAGTAACCTACAGGATGTAAAACAAAGTAACTGCTAATATTTTATGGGGTGAACCAGCCAAGAGAAACTGAACAACTTTCCTCAAGGCTGCCGTGTTACGCGGAACTCATGTAACTCTAATTACACGAATTACGCTTAACATGTCTTAATCGTTTTTTCGGTGTCTACTTTATAAGAGGAGTTTGAATAAAAAAATATTTTGTATGAAATTTTTTACAACAAAATCAGAGTTACACGAATTTGGCAAGACATAATTTTTCCGGTTTACACGACTTAACTACAGTAAATGCTACTAGGCGCGGCGCGTCGCGAAATAAACGTTGATCATAACCTATCTCGCGGAAAGCATGTAACTTGGAGATACACGGCGTCGCGTAACACGATTTGTATGAGATTTTCACTGCTCCAAATTTCAAATGGCTATAACTTATTCTACATCAAATATTATGAAAAAATATTTGTATGTTCTTCAAACTAATGACAATAAAAAAAGATTTGTTAAAAAATTATATGATTTTAATGTGCGCATAGCATTTAGGAAGGAAAAAACAGATTTTAGATTCAAGTGCGTTTTTCTGAAGTCAAGCAGTTTTAAGATACACGAGTTCCGCGTCACACGGCAGAAGGGACATACGTCAAAACCAAAAGAATGGATTCTCCCATACAAATGTATCTACTAGCCGAGCGAGTCAAGCGAGCGAATTTTTATGAGAGGTCCAAATTCATTTTCATATTGCGCCCTATGTTCGTTTGGAAAAAAGAACAGTTTCGTAGACTGGTCACTGTTTAGACTTCATATTTTCTCACTTATAATTGCCGTGTGGTGCCGGCAGAGTAGAATAGCACCACCCCCTCTCTTCCCGTGGGGGTCGTAAGAGGCGACCGAGGGATAAACCCGACCCAAACAGCTAGGGCCAACCGTATGGTGGCGGTTAATTCACCACAAAAGCATTAATTCCCAAGGAGGGTTGACGTCTGGTAGGCGGCCGGTCGTAAAATTAAGCCAAATCCTTTGTAACACGATTTCGTGTTCAACGAAACGTGTTGCGCCGACCCCAAGTAATTGGGATAAGGGCAGAAAGATGATGATGATGATTTTCTCACTTATAACTCGATTTTTATAACTGTGCGCATAGAGCTGTCAAAATATGAATGGGATCTGACAGTTCTCCATAGTAATTTTTAGTAATTGAATGGGATCTGACAGTTCTCCATAGTAATTTTTAGTAATTTAAATAGTATACTTACCTATTTTGTTATTTCGCAGACTTCTTATCCGCTTTGAGAGCGCTGCCTGCTGCCACCGGCGAATCCAACGCACTCGTCGCTCTGAAGAAGATCGCTAGCGAGACTAGCCAGTAAACGTAGATCCATCATCAAGGGATCAAATTATACTGGTTATATATTGTTATTGTATGAAACACCAGTTTGAGTTGATCCTATAGATAGTCTGAACAGTCATACAACTAAATACTTACCTACCTAGTACATGAACGAAGTATTTTTCAATTTCAAATAATAATAATGTTCTTTCAACAATAAATAAAACTATTTTTCTGTATAGGAGTGTTTATTATTAACTACATGCCCACCTAGCGGTTGCACGCAGTCACTGTATCCTTTTTGAGTTCCACTTGGACGTAGTTATGCCAAAACGATCCAAGTGACCTTGGATCAAAAATGAGTTAAGTACACCACAGGGCTTGGCGCGTACTGATCTAAGTTCTCTCTAAATTTCATTTAAATATCTTTTAAACTGTAGAAATGGCGAGGTATTACGCCTTTTGGTGAAATTGTCTATCGAAAATTACAAATTTTAGAAATGATTCAAAATGCTATAAACACTTTTTCAAAATTATATTTTTTGTATGCACGTGTTTCAAAGTCGTTTGAATCAATTTTGTAAAAATATTTGAAGCTATTTTTAAAATACCAAATTGATTTAAAATATTTTGAATCACATTCTGAGTACGGACACAAAACTTACAAATTATCCAAAAACTGTTAGATCATTAATTTTTATCTTTGGAGAATCGACCAAATGATCCAAGTGCTTTTGGATACCAAGATCGCTGTAATCCAAAAGCACTTGGATCTAATCGCTGAAAGTTTACGTAGTGTTCCAATTGCTTGTAAATCGTTTTGCTAGGTTCGAAGGAAAAAAATATAGTGAATCAAATTATTTAGAATCGTTCATGTGAAGAAAATTAAAAAAAACGCGTGATCCAATAACTTTCGAATCAATATGTACCTATTATTAACCAAAGAGATTTTGGATCTCGAATATGAAACTAGTGTTTCTTTATTACAGTAAGGAAAAAAATAAAATACTGAACCTCACTTTTGACATTACTTGTAATACGTACAAAAAAAAAAGTTTTATAATCTCGGAAACTTTTAACCAAAACTCGAAGACTTTTAAAACATAGAACATGGATACCTGGTTATACCTAACGCGCCACTTTAGCTGTCAGCATTGCATGCAAATGCCACGACGATCACCTGCACACTAAAAAGTCCTAACAGCCTGTCACTTGTACTCGCAGCGCTAGCCTGCCCGGTAGCTAGGACAGCGGCGAGCCTGCGAGCAGACAATAGCCACGCTAGCCTGTCCGGTGGCTAGGCCTGTGGCCGTTTCTGCTCACAGCGCTGCGAGCAGAAAACAGCCACGCTAGTCTGCCCGGTGGCTAGGTCTGTGGCGAGCCTGCGAGCAGACAACAGTCACGCTAGCCTGTCCGGTGGCTAGATCTGTGGCGAGCCTGCGAGCAAACAAAAGTCACGCTAGCCTGCCTAGTGGCTAGGTCTGTGGCCGCTTCTGCTTACAGCGCTGCGAGCAGACAACAGTCACGCTAGCCTGCCCGGTGGCTAGGTCTGTGGCGAGCCTGCGAGCAGGCAACAGCCACGCTAGCCTGCCCGGTGGCTAGGTCTGTGGCGAGCCTGCGAGCAGACAACAGTTACGCTAGCCTGCCCGGCGGCTTGGTTTGTGGCTGCTTCAGCTTACAGCGCTGCGAGCAAACAAAAGTCACGCTAGCCTGCCTAGTGGCTAGGTCTGTGGCCGCTTCTGCTTACAGCGCTGCGAGCAGACAACAGTCACGCTAGCCTGCCCGGTGGCTAGGTCTGTGGCGAGCCTGCGAGCAGGCAACAGCCACGCTAGCCTGCCCGGTGGCTAGGTCTGTGGCGAGCCTGCGAGCAGACAACAGTCACGCTAGCCTGCCCGGTGGCTTGGTCTGTGGCTGCTTCAGCTTACAGCGCTGCGAGCAGACAAAAGTCACGCTAGCCTGCCCGGTGGCTTGGTCTATGGCGAGCCTGCGAGCAGACAACAGCCACGCTAGCCTGCCCAGTGACTAGGTCGGTGGCCGCTTCTGCTCACAGCGCTGCGAGCAGATAACAGCCACGCTAGCCTGCCCGGTGGCTAGGTCTGTGGCTGCTTCTGCTCACAGCGCTGCGAGCAGACAACAGCCATGCTAGCCTGCCCGGTGGCTAGGTCTGACGCCGCTTCTGCTCACAGCGCTGCGAGCAGCCAACAGCCACGCTAGCCTGCCCGTTGGCTAGGTCTGTGGCGAGCCTGCGAGCAGACAACAGCCACGCTAGCATGCCCGGTAGCTAGGTCTGTGGCCGCTTCTGCTGATATCACTGAGATCAGACAAAAGCCACGCTAGCCTGCCCGGTGGCTAGATCTGTGGCCGCTTCTGCTCACAGCGCTGCGAACATACAACAGCCACGCTAGCCTGCCCGGTGGCTAGGTCTGTGGCGAACCTGCGAGCAGACAACAGCCACGCTAGCCTGCCCGGTAGCTAGGTCTGTGGCGAGCCTGCGAGCAGACAACAGCCACGCTAGCCTGCCCGGTGACTAGGTCTGTGGCCGCTTCTGCTCATAGCGCTGCGAGCAGACAACAGCCATGCTAGCCTGCCCGGTGGCTAGGTTTGACGCCGCTTCTGCTCACAGCGCTGCGAGCAGACAACAGCCACGCTAGCCTGCCCGTTGGCTAGGTCTGTGGCGAGCCTGCGAGCAGATAACAGTCACGCTAGCATGCCCGGTAGCTAGGTCTGTGGCCGCTTCTGCTGACATCACTGAGAGCTGACAACAGCCACGCTAGCATGCCCGGTAGCTAGGTCTGTGGCCGCTTCTGATGATATCACTGAGATCAGACAACAGCCACGCTAGCCTGCCCGGTGGCTAGATCTGTGGCTGCTTCTGCTCACAGCGCTGCGAGCATACAACAGCCACGCTAGCCTTCCCCTTTGCTAGGTCTGTGGCGAGCCTGCGAGCAGACAACAGCCACGCTAGCCTGCCCGGTCGCTAGGTCTGTGCCGAGCTTGCAAGCAGACAACAGCCACGCTAGCTTGCCTGGTCGCTATGTCTGTGGCGAGCCTGCGAGCAGAAAACAGCCACGTTAGCATGCCCGTTGGCTAGGTGTGTGGCCGCTTCTGCTCACAGCGCTGCGAGCAGATAACAGCCACGCTAGCCTGCCCGGTGGCTAGGTGTGTGGCTGCTTCTGCTCACAGCGCTGCGAGCAGACAACGGCCACACTAAGCTGCAAAGTGGCTAGGTTGGTGGCAAGCCTGTGAGCAGACAACAACCTTGCTAGCCTGCGCGGTGTCTAGGTCTGTGGCCGCCTCTACTCGCAGCGCAGCAGGCATTGAAACGAGTGTTTTAATCACCATGAATACATTACATACACACATACAACAGCCTATTACAGTCTCTGCATCCCCCAGGGCACGCCATATGTCAAGATCTCCCGTTTTTGCCATCCAATTGGATTAAAATACATAATTATAAAAAATATACACTTGGATCATTTTGGACAATTACTTAAAAATCTTACTCCATACAAAATCTCATTTATCCCAAACGATCCAAGTGTATTTTTCATCAATATTTCAAAATCTATAAATGAATATTATATTTTTTAATAATCATTTAAATATTAACGATTATCTACATGTGCATAGTAAAATCACACCAATAGATTTATTTCTTGAGGAGCTGGAAGCCGTCAAACTTTGACAGGCCATATCTCAAAACCATCATTTTGCACTTGGATTGTTTTGGCATAACTACGTCCACTTATGATAAAAGTGCCCATAATATGGGCACGATATAGCTATAGCTAAATCTATCTATATCTATATCTATATCTATATCTATACATATCTATATCTATATATCTATATGTCGCAGTACGATGGCAGAAACAGGTTTTTGGCCGAAAACCTAGGTTTTTGGCCAAAAGCCGGCATATGGCAGAATCGTAGACTTCCTTCGGCCATCGTCCTAAGCTGATCCAGGATTTTGGCCAAATACCTAGGATTTTGGCCAAAAAACTAGGATTTTGGCCAAAATCCTAGATTTGTTTAGTATTATGGCTTTTTTTGCATTTCGGGGGAACTTCTTCTTCGAGTGGTACACCAAGTCGCCCAACGAGCCGATGGACCCTGGTATCAGAGTTTTCAACCGCCTACTGCAAGTAGCAGGCCTCTAACATGGTTATGTAACGACCGCCGTCTAAATGATCATAGATAGCAATCGGGACCGACGGCTTACCGTGCCCGTGTGGTTCGGGGGAACGAGGAGTGGAGAGGTACTTTATGCACCTCCCTCTGATCTTTTGAGGGTAGACTTGGACACCGTAAATGGACACCCTGACGGACGGGGGGTAACATCAAACAGTCTGAACAGCAGGATTGCCTCGGATTCCCTGAAGAGCAGGGGGGAGCATCAGACACCATAAGAGCAGGACGTACCACTGAACGCTCTAGAGGATTGGTGGTAGCGTTGGACGCAAAGGAGACCAGGAGGTAGCGTCGGACCCCCAGAAAATCCAACGCCCGTCATCTTACATCCTCCAGAGTGTCCAACGCTACCCACGCCCTCCAGAGCGTCTGACGCTACCTCTCACCCTCCAGAACGTCCAATGCTACCTCCTGCCTTTCAAGGTATATGCCCGAACTACACGGGCACGTTAAGCCATCGGTCCCGATTGCTCTTTATGATCACTTAGACGGCAGTCGTTACACAACCATGTCAGAGGCCTGTTCTTTGCAGTAAGCGGTTTAAAAACTCTAACACCAGGGTTCATCAGGTCGTTGGGTGACTTGGTGTACCACTCGAAGAAGAAAAAGAATCGCCGAAATGCAAAAAAAGCCATAATACTAAACAAATCTAGGATTTCGGCCAAAATCCTAGTTTTTTGGCCAAAAACCTGGATCAACTTAGGACGATGGCCGAAAGAAGTCTACGATTTTGCCATATGCCGGCTTTTGGCCAAAAACCTAGGTTTTTGGCCAAAAACCTGATTCTGCCATCATACTGCGACATATACATATAATAAAATCGTAACTTTTCGGGGTACAGGAACCTCTTATAGATTTCAGAAAACACCTCTATACCGCGTTTTAGAAAACCGACAATTTTAGCAAAAGCGACATCTATTTTTTTTATTTTTACCCCTAATCGTTTGTTCGCGATAATCTTCGAAAATATAGTACGTGTGTTCATGAGACTCTTTGTTGTGTGTAGCTACTAGCCCTGGTCAACACCTAGGATACTTTTTACCGTGGGAAAAATGCTTATTCCTACGTGAAATACAATTAAAATATACTGTGACCATTGTTCAGTGGCTGTCAAAAAGAGAAACCTCTTCTCGAAACCTCTATTTTTTATTGTTTTTGATTGAATTTGACAAATTGAAAAGACATCAGTTTTGACGTTCATTGACAAACACCAGTTTTATTTACAAATTGAGTTACTTGGTTATGCAACAATTAATCCTAAATGTGAGTATATTGCACTCATTTATAAGAATAAGGCGCATGTGGATTGGCGAGAGCTGTGTAGCTGTGTGTGGATATTTTACATGCACGGGGAACGCTGAGGGTCGCGGCCACAAGCCCTCAGACGCTGGCCTATCTCTCGGACGAATGCTCTTGCCGCAGCGCACACACACCCGAGGTCTCTACCGCGAATGACAAGATCCGCTTACTTTTCAGTTTTCTGCTTTGAATGAAACTCGGCCGCCGGTCCAGCCAGCGGTTTGTGTGGTCCGCGGCAAGTGAGTAGCCGCAAATATGCATCCGCAGATGGCATCCCACAGTAGAGAGCGTCTCTCTCCCATGGGATAAGAGTGAGGCCGTCTGTTCTTTTCCGTCTGTGCGGGACAGACCTGGTGGCTCGAGCACGCACGGTACGTCTATAGACATAAGGACCCGGCGTATTAAGTCTTTAAGGGCGTGGTGTCTTGGATGTCTGCCTGCGCACTTCCTGCAGCTTAGACCATGGCGACCTCTGTCGTCCAACATTGCCCCGCACCTGCATATCGACGGTCCCTACGTACATTATGCTAACTGAAAAATAGCTACTTTACAGGAGAGCCGAAAAACCGTAGAAGAGTCACAACATTTTTTGTAATTTACCTACGAACTTGAAATTCATACAGTATGAACTTCAAACAATATTTTCATGAATGTCATCTTAATATTTAAATAATTTTGCTTATTTTTGGATTTTATTGTAAATAGAACATTTATAAGGTCAAGTCAGTGTTCCAACATACGCGTATACTATTATAACTGCCATATAGCATACTATACGTGGCTTGATATAGCAGCAATTTTTTGGTTAAACTATTCTATTTACCACATAGAATAGTATTCTTTGAAATATTATCCGATTATTTTGGACATCCTATTCAATGTGCCATATAGACTCATATACCTCGGGCTCAACTCTGACATTAATTTCACATAAAAATTTAAGACTAGTTATAATAATCGATTGTGTTACATTATTCTTTAAGTTTTTATACTTAAATATATATATTTATGTAGTGAATACGCAGAAATCTAATATTTTTTGTAAATAGAATTATATACGTTGTTACAAAAAAGTATTGATTTATGAATACTATTCTATTTTGTATCAATTTGGTACTGACCAAACATTGTCTACTATGAGACAGGTTATTTTTTATTAAACGGCTTTATTTCGGTTCACATTGGTGTCATAGTAAAACCTGAGTTAATTTTACGACTGCGTCGTTCCCGGAGACTGACTGAATTAGTTATTTATTTATTTAACATAATGTTCAGCTGTACCATGGTGAACTTAACGCTATCTCCCAGTCTGGGTAGATTGTGTTCGCCTCTTTTAGGTCTTGTAGTTGGGACAATTGGGGAAACACAGCAGGTGGTCCATGGTTTGGACGGCGCCACAACCACACCTAAAATTGGCTGAAAATCCCCACTTTACTTTGTTTGCGTGGCAACTTCCAACACCATCCGGAGACGATTGGTGACTTCCAGACTGCCCAGGAAGGTTGCCACCAGGTGGGAGTTTTTCATCTGGCGGGAGTTGGGACGCGTCAGGAGGGTACCTTCTTATTCATTGTTCCAACCTTATTACAGGTGCCCCATTTGTGTCGGAATAAGGGTCACTCATTAAGCTTTTTCGGCTCTTAGGTCGCAGTGGTGGTGAAACGTGTTTATGCAACTGGTGTCTGGGATCCTCCGTTTGTTTTACCCTCTCGACACAACAGGCAGAATATCAGCGGACGTTAGGTGGGGCTATCCCGGCTAGCGAGTACAGGTGGGAGAGTGTAGTCAGCTTGAATGTGCCCGTCACTATGCGGCAGGATTCGTTCAAGGCAACATCTACCTGGCTCGCATGTTAGGAGCGAGCCCAAACCGGACTTACGTACTCAGCAGCCGAAAAAGACAAAGCCAGACTGCTGGTGCGAAGAACATGTGCTGTGCAGAGGTGCCCCGTTTGGTGGTGGTGAGTCTCTTTAGAAGGCAATTACGGGCACTTACTTTAGATTTCAACTTAGTGCCGTTTTATTTTAAAGTTAGTGTCCGGTCCAAAGTGATGCCTAGATATTTAGGCGTGTTGTTATGTTGAATGGCTACACCACACCACTTGATATCAATCTCTTTGTTAAATTCTCGATTTCGAAGGTTAAACGCGCATGATTCAGTTTTGTGGTATTTCGCCTTAAAAGGGTTTCGTGATAGTAGGTTGTTAGATTAGCTAACGCTATCGAAAGATGACCTTCCACGTCCTCGAAATATTTTCGCTGGCATGTCAAAGCGAGATCATTCGCGTTGATAAACCGGTTCGTTGCAGGATGGTGGGGTTGGTTATTGGTGTTATTGTTAAACAGGGTAGGTGCGAGAACACTACCCTGTGGAATACATTTTTTTGTGCTCGCCGTCTGCTCTTTTCAGAGTTCAAGCTCACATGGAACCGGCGGTTACTCAGCATTTCATTTAGAATAACAACAAAAACTTGTTTGTGTACGTCGTCAATTTTCCGAGCTGACGCTTGTATTGACGGTGTTGTAGGCTGCACTTAAGTCAACGGATACCACCCCCGCGACCAGGTTTACCGTTAAGAAGCAGCTGGTGGGCAACCTGGTTCGCAGTAACGGGGCCAGATTGTATTGCCGGGTTAGGGTCACTAGTCAGTTTTCAAAGTATGCCCCAAGCCTTTTTACTATTGTAGGACATGACCCACTGATTCGACCAGATTAACCCACTGCTCTTGGTGACCTTCAGAGATTTCAGCCATAGGTTCCTCGCCGGCAAGTATGGTATCTGCTGAATAAGATTCTTTTTTATTGTTTCCTTTTTTGTTTTCGTCTTATTATAGTGGGCAAATAATTAATTCTTATTATTTTACTTAACTTTATACCGGCAAATTTGTAAACACATTAATATTACGTACAGAAAAAAAGATAGCACGCTGTGGCGGGTGCCATTTTACAAATACATAATATTTTGGAACCAAGTCTTGACTTTGTTCTTAAGCAGTTAAGGGTTAACCGATTCCACTATTGGGCCAAGGCCTTCCCTGTGGTCTACCATGTTCTATAGCTATAGTGAAATTTATTTGGTACCAACCTTGATCTGAGCAGTTTGCATTAATTGAAAATAAATAATAATTCATCATTCTTTATTAAATTTTTCATTTGTTAGTTCCAAATTCTTCAGTACGGTGTATGGTTTACAATGTATTCAATTAAATCTCATTTTATCAGCAAAACGCGATTTAGGTATACTATTCCATCTACCAGTTAGAATAGCTTCGTGACTTCATACAACAAAAGTAAACTGTTCGATCTACCAGATAGAATACTATGCGTTTCTATTATTCTATAAATTTATGGCGTACACTATTCTATGTACCAGATCGAATAGTGTACATTGATTACTAATTCAGACGTTAAAACGAATACTATTCAATCTGGTAGATGGCATAGTGTACGTTGTATTAGAACAAAACTTGGGACTTAAAGGAAATTCCAGATTAATAAAGCTAAAAGAACGTTAGTATATCTTGATTAGGTATTTACTATCATTGTGTCGTGCCCCAGCAAAAAATGTTCGTACTGCCAGATGTCGTAGTATTCGTGCGAGTTAAAAAAGTTGCAAACAAGGTACACTATGATAAGCGGCAGTTCGAATACTTTTAGAAGTCTTGGTGCACTTATAATGCAGATAGAATAGTCTGTGGCTAATTTAAAATCTAAACTACACTGAATTTAGAAAAAATTTAAATGCCAGTAGATGCGTTTTAATGTGTACATTCTAATGCACTTGCCAGTGCAGTTAGCATTTTCTTTCACTTTGACTAGTATACGTAGGGAGCGTCGATATACGCGGCTCGCACACTTTGCAACCGAGTCTCAGTGCCACGGCTTTCTTAGTAAATTGGTGTCTAGATAAGTGCCTAGGTGGGGTGAAGGCAGGGCTTTTAGCCAAGCCCTTGACTCATGGCAGCAGGCCGCCTCGAGGCGAGCTAGGTCTGCACCAGAGGATGTCGCTATTAGTTTTTGAAGGACATTTTTTGCTCAGAAGTCGTCCCACAAGCACGTCAGGTTTGAAATTGAAAATCGTCATCCATCATACATTACAAATTTCGGTGGACAGTAGGTAACCATTTTCTACGGTTCGCAAAAGAAGGGGACCCGAAATGGCAACATTATTGTTTGCGTCTTTTTATATTACCTTCATGACATTTGAGCGATAGTGAGCAATTTGGTTGCTATTTCGGGTGCCCTTCTTCTGTAAACCAGGTAGTATAGATTTCAAAAAACATCTCGCAAGCGCGTTATAGAAATTTCATTTTAGAGCTTTTGCGATGTTTGTACGCGATAATCTCCGAAAATATAGCACTCTTTCTCTCTTCATGTGGGACACCGAGTTGTTTAACGACCCGATGAACCCTGGTGTCAAGCAGGCCTCTGACATGATTGTGTAACGACCGCCATAACAGACAGCAACCAGGACCGACGGCCTAAAGTGCCCATCCAAAGCACGGAACCATCTTACTTTTCGGACAATCAGGTGGTTCAGCCTGCAATGCCCTAACCAGACAGGAAACAAATTCACAAAGTGAGAACCCGGAACCTTTGCGTGGCAGGCAGCCATACTAACCACT
Source organism: Phthorimaea operculella (assembly GCA_024500475.1). Lineage (NCBI taxonomy): Eukaryota > Metazoa > Arthropoda > Insecta > Lepidoptera > Gelechiidae > Phthorimaea > Phthorimaea operculella. The sequence goes on from JANFCV010000559.1 coordinate 59,880, forward strand.
GCGCCACATCGGCTGTAAATCGATGGTAAGACCACACGTAACGTCCGTTAGTGCTTTGTTTTAGCGAAGCGCAAACGCATGCGTCTGTCAGATGCATATGCAAATCCCTGTTGTTTTAACGCAAGATTTTGCGCATGCGTTTTTAGATGCATATATATTTCTAAATTTTCTATACAAAGTACTAAAGTAGCTACGTGTGGGCCCAACCTTAGTTTGATTGTGCATGCATCACTCTAAAACTGAGTTAGAGAAAGGTCCTAATCAACATCTACGATAGAGAAGTGATAATGACAATTTTCATCAGCATTGTCGTACACCAAGAGCGGGTAACTATGAAAATGGTTGTATTAGAAAAGTTGTTAGTATGACGTGTTGTTTTTGTAGGCACATACATACCTATGCATAGGCGAGACGAAGTTCGCGGGCACCAGCTAGTATTATAATAAATCGTTTAAGGCTACAGTGATGTAGCTCAAGAGGGTGAAAGGTAACGTCGGACATTTAGAGGGTGGGGTGTAGCATCAGATGCTCTGAAGGCTCGGATGCCCTGGAGTGGAGGGACGCCCTACAGCTCTAGCTAAATGGGTAGTCCATAAAAAATAATCACAAACTTTCCCATACACCAAAGAATCATGCCCAATCTAGTATAGATGTTCGTCTATTGCTTGCCTCACTATTTGCAGGCCTTGCCTCAAAGCCAAAGTTAAATAATTATAAAGTCTAATTATTGCTTAAAGTTTTGTAACCGAAAATAATTTAATTATGACGTGAGTTCTGAAGTTATTAAATGTTAAAGTTGGGTATCGAAAGAGACAAAAGTGCTGAAAGTTTGGCTGTATGTCAATTAATTCGTTCTTAAATCGTTATCGTTAGCTATACCGAAGCAAATAGAGCAAAAAATGTTTACACCCCAGTAAAATCTTTAGTAAAAATACGTAACGGTAGAACGACCTTTAAAAATTAAGTTGGTTTCCCTGTTTTTTACAACATTTGCCGTAGCTATCATTAGAATGAGGGATATAATATAAACCATAATTTTGCAAAACCGCTTATTTTCGAAACCTCAAATCGAGGATATGCGCCAAATCTACACTTTATAAGGACTTGCAGTTTAGAAAGCGGCAACACATGTTTCGTATAATCTGTGATGTCATGGTGGTCGAATTTGACATTTGACAGCTGATCCCTTTATTTTAATAACGCCATCTAGTTTGGACACGTGAAGCAGTCAGTCCAAAAAATCCCCACAGGAAACTTTCTATTGTCAGTTTTGAGGCAGTGCCTCAATGTCACACCAGGGGGCGTAGTGCTGAGTTGAGAAAATTTTACGTTACTAAACAATTTTATTAGGAAACTCCTATATGGCTGGCGGTAACCATGATGTTTTTGTCACGTTCCGTTTCACGTTCTGTTCATTAATAATTAATTAACCTACCTAATTACCCTGGCCAGACACGCTCACAAATAGAGTTTCGTAGTCAACGTTTAAATATCAAGTCTTTCAGTATTACAAAGTTAATTTTGTAGCTGGTTTGTTTGCAGCTGTATGATTACCAACCGCAAATTGAAAAACTTTAATATTTCCTTAATCTTTGGTCGTACAGTATTCATTATAGTTTTCATGGTTACTTCATATTAAGAACTTTATTCCATATTTTTTTCAAATTTTTAGCATGCGTAGTTTAGAAGTTACAGCTGGAACAAATTCTGGCTCAAAAACGCCCCTTTTAAAAGCAAATTTATCTCAAGACAGAAACATTTTAGAGACTTTGTTTTAAAGAAACCTCCCCTTAGTTTTGAAAGACCTATTCAATGATATCCTACTCAATATTACAGGAGAAAAAAATTTTTGCCCCCCCTTTCACATGTATGGGAAGGGGGTCCAAAAAACAATTAAAAATTTTTTTTCTTAACAATTCTAAATTTAGGTCAACACGATCTATCTTCACACCAAATTTGATGTCGATAGCTCCAAAACTGACGAAGTTATGAGGGCGCGGCATACAGACAGACAGACAGACAGACTTACCGAAACTATAAATAAGGGTTTCTAGTAGACTACGAAACCCTAAAAAGAGAAAATTGTGCCTTGCAAATTTTCTTTTTACAATGACTAATCAATCTATTTCTGCATGTTTGACTTTGGCTTTTGACTTTGACTTCTCGATTCGATTTGATTCGAAATGAAGTCGTCTTCATGGACGGTCGTCTTGCTATCATTTGTCATTTATGTTAGTGAACAGAAAAAGGAACATTAAATAAACGTTAACACACTTAGTTCAGCGCCATAGCAGCCATAGTAAGTTTCCCATTAAAAGAAAACGACTAGTTTTATGATATTTTTTCGGGTTTCCGTATCAATAAGATAGGTTATAATAGGTTTATAACAAATGCTTGCACATTTTGATAGTTGTAAGGTTTAAATTTATAACGATTAAAATGTGGATTCATGATCTTTCCTTGCACGTGGAAGAAAAGGATATATTAGCCTCGGCGAAAAATACAATTTCTGGCCTTGTCCTTCAAATATTACTCGGCCACAAATTGTTCTCTTATTGGCCATAGCAATAATGTACTATTATTTAGCCATTTTCATTTTCATTATTTTCTTATAGCCTGAACGTATCCACAAAATTAAACTCATTACTTGATGCAAATTTATTTATTTATTTCTTTATTGATTCTATACATTTTTAATACAAAAGGTTAACGAAAAACTACTAAATACATTTCAAAGAACAAAGACTTTAAACGTAAAAAATAGTCGTTTTCGCAGGACTTTCTGCAGTACCAGCTTACACTGGTATTACATACAGTTACAAAGAGTAACTAATATAAGTTGATCCTTTGATGATGGGTCTGAATTTACTGGTTGGCGATCTTCTTCAGAGCGGCGAGTGCGCTGGTTTCCCCGACTTTACCGGGCAGGTCTCTCAAAGCGGATAGGAAGTCTGCAAATAAATAATAAGTAAGAAATATTAGGTTTACATACAAAAATAAGTCTGTGTGGTGCCGGCTTAGACTAGCGTCACCCCAATTCTACCCGTGGGTATCTTTAAAAGCAACTTAGGGATAATCATCCGGGGAACGGGGCGCAGCGTCCTCTATAAATGCAACATCTTGCACTGTGCTCGCCAATTCGCCCGCCAAGCGTGATGATGATGACTATGGCAATGTCCAATGATGGGGTCGGCCCATGTCCAGCAGTGGAATGTAGAGGCTGTTATGGTATGGTAACTATGGTATCTTAGTATGGAATTTTGGGTCTGCGCACCGATCTGCGGACAATGGGGAATTTTCGTTCTGACGGGTCCCGATCTTTTCTATAATTTCACAACAGATGGCGTTATGTTAAGCAAAAGTTTTGACATTTTCGTACCCAACTAGATAAAATATATTTGGTTGGAAAAATCTTTTTCAATTTAGTTTAGCGCCATCTATGTACGCTTGAAGATTGGCTAGCTAGATTGTAGCCGCTAGTTTTTTTTTCGTTTCGCTATATTTCTGTATTTATTCAGTTGTGTATTACGATAAAAAATACGCATTGAAAAGATAAAAAAAATGCTTTGGATTGTAGTTCGGCAATAAAATAAACGGGTATAAATATTTCAACAATAATAGGTACATGAAAAAAATGAATGTGTCAAATAATTACCTGAACCTCCTGAGACGTTTTCCAAATGCGCTTGTTTTTGGTCCCAGTCTGTAAGAAAATCGAAAATTAAATTAATAAATCAAGTTTACAAATATGCGAATATCTTAAAGTTGTGACTGCCACCGGGCCTTGAATCCAGTACCGTGGAATACCGTTTTAACGGCTTCGCCAACTGAACTTCCGGAATCTTGGTTATACTGATTGATCTAGCGACATCTAGTAGAAGTTATTGATACTTACTGTCACCCTTGAAGGTACCGATGACTGCGATGACATCGACGATATCTGTAACAATCAATATATCATTATTATTGTTCCCACAGTATCACTTGTGGAATTGAAATCACTGGTTGTTCTTCAATTTATTTACTTCTCAAAACAGCCATGTCAAACAAAAGATGGCGTTGACCACTGCCATAGACTAAAAGATCAACAATAAAAGTAGTTTATGAATAATCAGTAGAAGCTGATCCCTTAGTTGGGTAAAAATTGGTATAACTTTTTCCTTTAGTAGGTAGATATTTTAATGATTTTTCAATATATATTTTAATTAGAACATTGATTATCTTTACCTTCATTTGTGGCCTTCTGAATAGCAGCATAAGCATCAAGAAGAGCTGGAAAAATTATAAACAATAAGATGAAAAAGAAGAACACATACAAGTCAATAGGGTATAGGTACTCTCGTTGCCTACTGGGATTTCCACCCGTCTTCCCTATGTCATATTGCTTCGTGCGAAAGAGAGTTAGATATATCAACATCTAACTCTCTTTCGCACGAAGCAATATGCTTCAACTTTCATATTTTTTTATTTATTTATTAAATCTTATTTTATTGCACAGAAAATACAAAGGAAGGGCCTAATGCCACGTGGCAGGGCATTCTCTACCGGCCAACCAAAAGGTAAACTGAGAAAGTCAAAGCGTCATGCGAACGGCTAAGGAGTGAATTTCGTAAAAAACAACGTAGAGTTTTGACATTGGCATAGCTTTAGCTCAGGTGGCCGGTCTTAACACCGTTCCAAATCTTCTACACCATGATTTTTTGCAGGAACGAGGTTTGCAAACATGTTACGCCGAACTCAGAAATGGGATACTCACTTGGCGTCTCGGTGATTTCCATCAGCAGACCGAAGGATTCTTGCAGGGTCTTGGTGCCAGTCGCTGTGAACTCTGTCTCGTGGATCTCAATCGGGTCGGGGTGGTTGGTGTACTTCATCACGTTCTGGACCATCTCGAACAGGTCTACAGGATGGAAAGATAATTATTTATAAACAAATTAAATAAAAATAAATGAAATGATAAAAAAAATAGTCGAACAGGTCTACAGGAAGGAAAGATAATTATTTATAAATAAATTAAATAAAAATAAATGAAATGATAAAAAAAAATAGTTTATTTTAGAAAAGTTTATATTAACATGGCCAGAGTAATAAATTACTTATTATATATAGTTTTATGTAGGTAAAAATAAAACTAAAAAAGAAATGAAGACACGGCTTATGAATAACTCACCATTTACGCCCAAGTACTCAACCAAGACACCGAAGGCATCCTGAATAGCTGTAAAATAAAAAACAAGTAAAAGATTATTCAAAGGAAAACACAGAAGGCATTATTTATAAACTCGATGGCAGAATCTGTACCACAGAAGATGGCAAAATCCGGACCACGGAATCGGAATCAACAGCACATTATCCAGAGAGAATCAGTAAA
>JANFCV010000560.1:0-63920 GCA_024500475.1 Phthorimaea operculella
CCAGAATTTTTCTCGATGTCTCGACATAGATAATTTTTCTCCGAACGTCACTTTTGACAGTAGGTAACGGTTTTATTTACGAGCTACGTGATTCTTTTATCATCATTTCTTCATTTTTGTGTTTCATACGATAATTTAATAGATGATTTGTGTTTTATAAGCAAAGTAAATGTATTAAGTAATAAATTTACTTTAAATTAAAACTATTTGTGCCGGTAAAGTGAAATTATGAAGCAAAAACAAGGTGGAGTTCTCTACGCTGATCTTTACAGGTAATTTGGCTTTTATTTTCATAATATCTGTTTAGGAACCGATGAAAACTATATAAGAATTCATTATCTTGTAGATATAACCAATATTTATTTGGAAACTAAGCAAGTTAACGTTAGGAATATTTTGCAAAACTTGTTGGTTTTTTTCAGCATTATGTTGTTATTTCTTTCTTAGATCGACATGAATCATGCTCTATTAGCGTATACATTGAACTTGAGTATGTTTTTACCTGTCTACAGTCTACTTTATCACATTATTAACAATTAAAACCCTATGTAAGGACTCTTTTCTTTCACAGTGGAATTAAAACTTTAATTTGATTTCCAGTTATCTGATGGCCCTAAGCATATGGCTACTACGACAAGATTCTGGATGTGGACAGCTTGCGGTTGAGGAGGCAGTGTTACGACTGAAGATGTTGAATTGACAATGGTACTACATTGGGTGAAAGATGAGATTTGTGGTATGGGTAAAATTAGTTTGTGTTTTCCGTTTTACTTTACTCCACTTCTTATTTTGACGACAAGAGGAGCAGCCCGATGAGCTTCTAAGTAATAGATGTCACTGTGTTCAAGCCACCCTCTGCTACTAGTAAGCTTCTGACACGGTTTTTAGGCCGTTAACTGTAGTTGTTATCATATTATCATAGGCAGCAATAGTGACCGATGTGATGGCTCAACATTCACTTTGAAGAATTCAATGCCTATGTTAAATGGAAAAAAAATGATAAATATCCACTATGTAACCGTAACAGTCCACTGCTGGACATGGGCCTCCCCCTATGCTATTGCCATACTCACCACGCTTGGCAGGCAGATTGTTGGGCACAGCTCAAGATGTTACATTTACATGGAACGCTGCTGCCCATTCCTGGATGACTATCCCTTAGTAGCTTTTGGACACCCACGGGTAGAATTGGGATGATGCTATTATTCTAAGCAAGCATCACACAGCAATCATAATTCATAACTATGTCTCTCTTTATCTTATCTCCCCATGTACTATCACCAATAAATCCTCCTTCTGATTTTAGGGATCAACTTATAGGGTATTAACTATGTCTTTCCTGTGTTTCGGAATCGAAAGACTACACCACGAAGGTAGCCCGTATCATTGTATGCTGGTATGACTTAGAGAATAAATAACTTCAATTTCTATTTCAGGAAATCCACTTTGTCTCGGGCAACCTAAGCGTATGGCTACTACGACAAGATTCTGGATGTGGACAGCTTGCGGTTGAGGAGGCAGTGTTACGACTGAAGATGTTGAATTGACAATGGTACTACATTGGATGATAGATGAGATTTGTGGTATGGGTAAGATTAGTTTGTGTTTTCCGTTTTACTTTACTCCACTTCTTATTTTGACGACAAGAGGAGCAGCCCAATGAGCTTCTAAGTTATGGATGTCACTGTGTTCAAGCCGCCCTCTGCTACTAGTAAGCTTCTGACACGGTTTTTGAGGCCGTTACCTGTAGTTATTATCATAGGCAGCAATAGTGACCGATGTAATGGCTCAACATTCACTTTGAAGAATGCAAAAATCTTTCTGACAGTGAATCATGTTCGTTTGCCTATGTTAAATGGAAAAAAATGATAAATATCCACTATGTAACCGTAACAGTCTACTGCTGACATGCTATTGCCATACTTACTCACCACGCTTGGCAGGCAGATTGTTGGGCACAGTTCAAGATGTTGCATTTACATGGAACGCTGCTGGCCGTTCCCTGGATGACTATCCTTAGTAGCTTTTGACACCCACGGGTAGAATTGGGATGATGCTATTATTCTAAGTAAGCATCACACAGTAATCATAATTCATAACTATGTCTCTCTTTATCTTATCTCCCCATGTACTATCACCAATAAATCCACCTTCTGATTTTAGGGATCAACTTATAGGGTATTAACTATGTCTTTCCTGTGTTTCCGGAAATGAAAGACTACACCACAAAGGTAGCCCTATCATTGTATGCTGGTATGACTTAGAGAATAATTAACTTCAATTTATAATATTTCAGGAAATCCACTTTGTCTCGGGCTACTTTTGGCAAAATGGAATTTGCCAACATGAACCTTCTCTTCTTTCATCTGAACCAGTCAAGCTGGGCTCAGACTGGACTCTGCAGTGTATCACCACAGTGCAGCGGACCGCTATCAGTGACTCTATGACACAATTTGTGGGATGGATTGTAAAATATGGAGTGGAGTATCTGGAGATTAAGGTACAACTTAAACTTACACTCAATTCTTGTCCCTCATCACCAAAGAGCCATACCAGGGTTCATCGGGTCGTTCATCGACTAGATGTACCGGAGAAGATAGAACAGGAGCTAAAGGTGAATCAGCGAACAATCTATGCACCAACATAGGCATCTTTCGAAACCTTATCATTGTGACTGTTACAAGAAGAAAATAATATTCTTTAGACTGACTAGATGTGTTCACAATTTAAATCCAACCTAAGAATCTTCGCTCTAATTTATCTTCTTTTAATTGATATGTATAACTTTTTCGAGAAAATGTCCTGCAGTTGGTAGTTGTAGTTGCTTTGTTTTCTATCGATAATAATCGATATAAATAATAATATCAATATCTATACATTAAAAACCCTATGTAAAGACTTTTTTGTTTCACAGTGGATTAAAACTTTAATTTGATTTCCAGTTATCTGATGGCCCTAAGCCAACCTAAGCGTATGGCTACTACGACAAGATTCTGGATGTGGACAGCTTGCGGTTGAGGAGGCAGTGTTACGACTGAAGATGTTGAAATGGCAATGGTACTACATTGGATGAAAGATGAGATTTGTGGTATGGGTAAGATTAGTTTGTGTTTTCCGTTTTACTTTACTCCAATTCTTTGACGACAAGAAGAGCAGCCCAATGAGCTTCTAAGTTATGGATGTCACTGTATTCAAGCCACCCTCTGCTACTAGTAAGCTTCTGACACGGTTTTGAGGCCGTTACCTGTAGTTATTATCATAGGCAGCAACAGTGACTAATGCGATGGCTCAACTTTCACTTTGAAGAATGCAACAATATTTCTGACAGTGTATCAGGTTCGTTTGCCAATGTGAAATGGAGACAATTTGATCTAAGATCTAAGCAAACATCACACCATAGTTTAAAGAAAGGGAAGTAAGTCATCTTAGAACAACCGCACCGCGCGCGGCTTGTGTGCGCAATAGTATCTACGCGTCGCCGCACGCACATCTAATGGCGGCTACCGAGGTCCCCGAAACGTCGAGATTTGTCAGTGTGTGGCGTACAGATATATTGCGCACACATACAAGCAGCGCGCGGTGCGGTTGTTCTAAGATAACACTTCCCCTTCCTTACACTATGATCACACAGCAATCATAATTCATAACTACGTCTCTCTTTATCTTATCTCCCCATGTACTATCACCAATAAACCCACCTTCCGATTTAAGGGATCAACTTATAGGTATTAACTATGTGTTTCCTATGTTTCCGAAAATGAAAGACTACACCACGAATATAGCCCATATCATTGTATGCTGGTATGACTTAGAGAAAAATTAACATAAATTTTTAATATTTCAGGAAATCCACTTTGTCTCGGACAACTTTCGGCAAAATGGAATTTGCCAACATGAACCTTCTCTTCTTTCATCTGCACCAAACAAGCTGGGCTCAGACTGGACTCTGCAGTGCACCACCACAAAGCAGCGGACCGCTATCAGTGACTCTATGACACAATTGTGGTATGGATTGTAAAATATGCATAAGCTCCTATACATAGCATAAATTAAGTCGCTTTTTGCCTGTCTGTTGTGGAATTTGCTAACTCCTCCTGAACCATGCAACAGATTTTATAGTAACAGTTCTTCAAGAAGATGGTTGACGTCTGGTAGGCGGCCGGTCGTAAAATTAAACCAAATCCTTTGGAACACGAATTTGTGTTCAACAAAATGTGTTGCGCCGATCCCAAGTAATTGGGATGAGGGCAGGAAGACGATGATGAGTTCTTCAAGAGGAAGTTTTATATGCATGAATATGCCTTTTACCCGCTGGGAAATGAGTTGTAGTACAAAGCACTAGACCATCGAATGTAATAGTAAATGTCGTTGAATGAAAACTTTCGGAATGTCTGTTAACTGACTGACATTAAGCCGTAAAAGTCAGTTAAAGACAAATTAGATATTTTAATATGTGGAGGGAGCCACAAACTAGATTAAGTAAGATCAGTAAATCATATATGGGTAACTGTGTACGCTACTATAATAAAATTCCAGAGGAAATTTTAAAGTTAAATGATAGGCAATTTAAAATTAAAATAAAGAATACTTTATGTTTGAAAGCGTATTACAAGACTGAACATTATCTGAAAGACAAAGATGTCTGGTTAGTAGCAACAGTTGCTCCAACACAATGCAAGAGATAGGCATTATTTAAAAATAAACATGACATTATATTTTAGTGGTTAAACTTTTATGATATGTAAATTGACATGTATAGTGGTTAAATTTGACATTTCATACTTATTATTCTTAAATTTTTGACATGTATTTTTTACATTTACTGTAAATTTACTTTTTGTTATGTTATTTTATTGCTCGTATATTTAAAGTACCTTTATTTTAAAGACAAACAGTTAGAATAATCTACTGTAATATTATTTTTATTTTGTTGAGCCGTTTTTGGCTATTACTATTATACTATTAATTTATTTTCTAGCTTAGATAGGGTAGCATAGGGCCTAAAATATTGTCAACTTTAGAATAGGTGCACTTCTGGGCAGGTTTTGGGGTTTTCCTGTCCAGGGGTCCGGCTAACTATACGTATGGAACACCTTTTAAAATATTGACAGAATGTAATTCCATTTACTTGTCAATCACTGAGGCATAAAGTTACATGCTGTGTGGTTAGCCTGGCCAGCCCGAGGCAGTGCCTTTATTTTTATTTTTATCTCGCCCGAGCCGCGTTTAGAGTAGGAACACAAATTGATATACAAAAAATTATTAGCCCTAAAATTTTCTGCGTTTTAAGATTGAATTAGATAGAATGTGACTTTCTTAAAGAGAATCTTGTAAATTCCTACTAAGAAATAAATTATTGAATTTGAATTATTGAATTTGAATTTGAGCCCATGACCAATAGATGACTTTGCAGCAATAAATTTTTTTCTTTTCTCTTGCAGATTCCTGACCTGAAGGGTGACATCAAAGGCCAGCCAGGAGTGACCACGGCGGACCACGTATGTCCAATAACCCCAAATTCCTTAAGGCATAGGTACCTCATGCACGAGCCTTTTCCCAGTTGGACACGTCTATCTTTTGGGAGATATTTATTTGCTATGCCACTACGCGTGTAACACATTTACAGAGATTACTGCTGAATATTCTTAGGATTTATCCGTTTGTCGCCTTCAGTCGCGGATTGATCCAAGCAAACTAAGCAATTGCTTAGGGCATTACGTTTTGGAAGCACCAGTTTTCACTTTTGTGTTTGATACTCATAATAGTGTAAAAACTCACGACTTTCTAATAATACTACTACTACTACTGCTACAATCACATCAATCCACTGCTGGACACGAGCCTCCTCAATGGGTATTAATGGGTATAGCTATGGGTGCAAGGTGTTTTAAATATTGCTGCTGCTCATTTCCTGTATCGATCCCTCAGGCGTCCGCAGTCGCTACCATACCCATGGATAGAAATGGGGTGATGCTATTCTAAGCCGGCACACATTTTTTGAAGATTTCATATTCGTTTAATAGCTTTAATAAGATTTTTCTTCTCAAATTACAGGCTTCTACTTCGTAGACAACTATGAAGCATGAATAGTGAATATCATGATGAAACGGGTTTAAGTCAAGTCACACCGTACCCCATACCCGGTGATGCTAGTTGTTTTTCTGTGAGTACTCGATTCAGAATTTCTTCTATGAGCAGATTGAATTAAAACAGACAGTCTATTATCACAACAAAATCGAAACAATGTATGATCTAGGTATATGTTGGGAATTCTAGCACCCAGATGTATTACCATTGCACTTATCAGTACTCAATTAATACTTGGAATAATTACTTAGTAAAAGAATGCTGTTTCCAATGTGTTTCAATTTCAAGTGGTAATGCATCATGAGAAATCAGGGTCGTTGTCGACACGGTGTGGCACGCGACAGGAAAGGATAAGCAGCCACAACACAACAGTCCATTGCTGGACATAGGCATTTACTTTATGGAAGATATTAGCTTCACTTCACCTTACACACCGCACCTTTCAGTTAGATGGGCGAGGATAGCTGTATATATTTTCATAATAAAAAATACACTCCACCGCAAAACAACACGTCATTATTTATGATTTTGCTTTCTAATAATAATTTAATTTTGTTAATTTCAGCGCGCATCGCGGCTAGTGGAAGCTTCTAAAGTAGATGCGAAGACTTTTAAAGTAGAAGAGCGTACGTGCAGCCACTGCACGCCCCGCCCGCGCGCGCCGGAAGCACGGCTGGCGTTTGAGGTAAAACATAACTTTTACTCATTTTTGTCCCTCATCACCGAAGAACCATACAAGGGTTCATCGGGTCGTTCGTCGACTGGTGTCCGTGTCCCACACGATAGAAATAGGAACATCAACTATGGACCTTAGCTGCGTTTTTAGTTATTATATCCTTGTGCGGAGAAGACAGCATCGTAGAGTTCTTTCTCAGGTAAGTCACGCCTGCATACATCTTTCCTTTTATGTGTTATTTGAACCTGCACTAGATTGTAACGCTTACTCTCTTTACAAATCCGCGCACGGTTGTGCGAAAAGCATATTGCATGAATGTCCGTGTTCAATCAAATGGGAGGCAATATTTTGCTTTGCACCTCTACTACTTAACCCACAGCTTGTACAACTGCGCTGCCGTTACAACTATATCCGCGATTGTTAAAACTATCTCCGCTACTGCTACAATTTGTATGATGTAACAACCACGGGGTAAATTTTAACATCTGCGAGATAAGATGTAACAGTTCGGTTGTCAGTTGTAACAGGCGCGTGGTTAGTTGTAAAAAGATATTATTTTTGTCGTAGAAAGATGTTGCGTATACCGTAAAGGATATGTCTGTCAAATGTGTCTGTCAAATAGGTGTCGGGTATGCCATATTTGTGGGCATATCGTATCAGACAGAGCTGATGGTTGTTGCAGAGTTAGAGGCTGGACTCCAAATCAGAAGGTTGCTTTTACTTAGATTTACCCACACATACACCCTGCCGCCTGTATCGACTGTGTACGTACGTCGTCGCACACTTCATAGGGAAAAGTGTCTTGCTAAACCATATGACTACAATCTTATCAATACATAGTATAAAGTAAAGTACCTTCCCGTGTCTGTATGTATGTATGTTTGTATGATTATATCTTTAAAACCATTAACGGATTTTAATGCGTTTTTAGCATATAGAGTTAGTTAAGGGCAGGTTTTAAATATTCTTTACCTCAAATTTTGACTACTAAAGGGTAAAAAAGGGTTAAAAGTTTGTATGGAAAATCATTATTTTTAAATGCGATCTGTATCAAAATTTGCGATTAGATTAAAGAGCTAATAAATTAAATACGTATTTCAGGGATTTTCGATTTTTAACCCTTCAAGGAGTAAAAAGGGTTAAAAGTTTGAATGGAAAATCATGATTTTTAAATGGCATCTGTTCCTAAATTTGCGATAAGGTCAAACAGCTACGTAATAAAAGTTTAATAATAAAAAATGTTTAAAATGATTACGTGTTTCAGGTATTTCGATTTTTAACCTCTAAAGGGGTAAAAAGGGTGTTAAAAGTTTGTATGGAAAATCATTATTTTTAAATGCGAACTGTTTCAAAACTTGCGATTAGATCAATGGGCTTAAAAAAATACGTGCCTACAGGAATTTTCGATTTTAACCCCTGATGGGCAAAAAATGTGTTGCAGTGGGTGAAACCGCTGATGGGCAGCTAGTTTTATTATAATATGAAGAAGAAAACCTTCTACCTACAAATTATAATGTTTACAGGTTCCCGAATCCCGAATATGAAGAACACACTGTCTATGCTGAAGGCAAAGAGATAAACAGTGCCCGTGTGGACGCATCCCTTCATCAACAAGGGCTGCGAGCCCTGGGAAATCGAAGCTTTGAGCAAAGGGTGAGCTTTTACAAGCACAGTTACTTTAAGGCGAAGTAAAAAGCCCAAAGACCAAAGCTTTCGAAGCATAAGCGTAGCAGCAGCGTCGCTACGCGCTAGTCTAGACACAAGTCATCCAACGACCCTAATGAACACTGGTGTCAGAGTTTTTCAACCGCCTACTACAAGTTGCAGGCTTCTGACATGGTTGTGTAACGACCGCCATCATAGACAACAACCGGGACCGACGGCTTACCGTTCCGAAGCACTAAACCATCTTGCTTTTCGGACAATCAGGTGGTTCAGCCTGCAATGTCTTGATCAGACTGGGAACTAATTCACAAAGTGATAAATATCAATTTTGTGAGTGACCCCACCGGGAATTGAACCCGAAACCTTCTGCGTCGAAGGCAGTCGTACTAACCGCTGCGCCACATCGAATGTCGCGCTAGTAAATCGGTAAGATGAACTTTAGTGACAAGAAATGGTATAACTTTAATATTAGTTGAAACGGAGATAGAAATGGTATAACTTTAATATTAGTTGCCTCTATCAAGTCCTTATGTTTAGACCCGTTACGGGATCTTCGAATCCTAAGATATTACTCTTTAGTTAGACTGACTAGATATATGTTCACAATTTCTGTGCAACCTAGGAATCTTTATTCTAATTTCTCTTGTTTTCATTTTATCATGTATTTATAGCACTGCCGAGAAAATGACCTGCACATGCTAGAAATTTGTTTTCTGTCCACGTGAATGTAATATCGACGTTAGCGATTAGTTTGTCCAAAAGTGATAAAGCTTCTACCTTCTTTTCTTCAGCTATTATGTCTCCTCGAGGTACCTATGGTTCAGTGAAGACGAGCTGGCGGATCGACAACGGCACCACCACCGCCTACATCGACTTCATGAGACCTGAGATTCAATTTTATCAGGGGAGAGTCAAGTTGGTCTCCAAAGGTAATAAAATCTGACTTAGATTTGAATATGTGCCGCAGGTCTATCGCGAAATCGGGTCAATCGCGAAATCCCTAGGCCCTTTGCGAAGAGCCGGATAAGTGCGAAATGCATCGATTTATTCGCACTTGGCCTTAGAACTCTAGGTCTATAGCGAATTCGTTAACACGTTCACTGCTGAAAACGCGCCAGGTAGGTGGAGCTTACCGTGACGACCATACTGCCGCACCCGCCTGACGTTCCAGTAACGACTGTACGGCGCACTCGCAGCGCGAGTGCTCGCAGATATACGCCAGTGCGCATGCACTCGCCAAGCGCGTTTCACCACTTTAACTAGAAAAGCTGCATGTCGAGCTGGGATTGGGAGCCAATCAATATAGTCTGTTAAAAAATATTTAATCGCTCAAATTAGTACGTGTAGGTACAAACATAATACAGCAGCAAAATTAACTACCTAGATCTATTATTTTCGTTTAATGCGGTCACCTCACTTCGCATCGGTACTTATGATTTTCCAACTCTTTTATTAAAGTTATTTTACGGTCCGTAAAACTGTGTAAAATATGAATGAAACCGCCTAAACCTATTATACGGACTTTTTTGTATTCGGACTTATCCACTGACACTTATCGGACTGTTATCGGATTTTAATCGAAAACAGCATGCCGTGTAATGCATTATAATAAGTATTATGGTACACACTGCACATTGACTGGGCAATGTAGGTAAAGGCGCCCGGTAGGTGCGCCGCACTGGTGTAATACAAGTGGACTCGCCTGGTAGGTGCGCCCGCACAGCTGTAGCAAAATCTTGATTTAGACGCGAGGGCCGTGCGGGCGCACCTACAAGGTGCGATTCGTCAGCACGGCGGGCTTTGTACTAACAATCGTTCAGCAGCGAACGTGGTGTCTAAAATGTAGGTCAACTACGTATAAGGCGACACGCTCGTAGACTTTCGGTGCTTTAAGTCCTCTACGCCGCCGTAGCACACAGGAGCATCGACGACGAGTCGTGAACTCTCGCTCGTCGCAGTAGTGGGCAGTTCCGCCGCACTCAAGCCCCGCACTAATCTGGCCTATACATTTATATCAGTGACCCACGGAACCATTTTATAGGTCTGCTCAACTTAGTCATGCCTCCTCAACCATGTCAAAGTTCTACATAACCATTCAGAGCACTACTACACCAGCATGGAAGTGGGCATGTGCATTAAAATGAGCATGGGCTCTAACACGCTGGTGTAGTAGTACTCTGGAATGGTTGTCTGGACTTTGGCATGGTTGAGAGCATGACAGTAAACAGACTTTGACATGGTTCTGTGGGCCACATGTTCATTGCAGGCTGAACTACCTTATTAATATATGCAACCTTTGCTGGAGATTAGAGCGGGGCTCGACAGCGGCGGAACTGCTCACTACTGCGACGAGCGAGGCTTCGACTCGTCGTCGATGACCCTGTGTCCGTGCTACGATGGCTTAGAGGCACCGCAAAGTCGTAGCAGGTGCGTAGGCATCTACGAGCGTGTCGCCTTATACGTAGTTGACCTAGATTTTTGACCATTAATTAACGAATTCGCTATAGACCTAGAGTTTTAAGGCCAAGTGCGAATAAATCGATGCATTTTGCACTTATCCGGCTTTTGCGAAGGAATAGGGATTTCGCGATTGACCCGATTTCGCGATAGACCTGCGACATATGCATTCTTGTGCTTCTCTATTCGTCGTGTCTCGTGTGGGTCATCGAATCAAATATTTACATCCAAGTAAACCCTCTAAGACTTAAGTTCCAACAAGCCTCTTAGATGACCGTTATACGACCACCGTAATTATTAGTAATCAGCTCACAAACATTATCTCCTGATTCTAAAGCTAGCGCTCAAAGCACTAGACCACGGGAGAGTTGTCATAAATGTCGTTCAATAAAAATCTTTCAAACTGGCTATTCTTATTTTTCTTCGAGTGAGACACCAAGTCGTCAAACGACCCGATGAACCCTTTTAAGTGATTAACACAAAGCCGTAAAAACAGTTATATGTAGAGCCCAAGACCAATAGATGATGTTGCAATTATATATTTTTCTCTTCTTCTCTTGCAGATTACTGTCCTTAAAGGTGTGACATCAGAGACCAGCCAGGAGTGACCACTGTGAACTACCTACGGTTGATAGCACAGTTCTTCAAGAAGTTGGGTCTGGTTACAAGTAAGTGTCCATAACCCCAAATTAGTAGGGCATAGGTACGTCATGTCATAAGTTGTTGTACGTCATTTTTCCAGTTGGCCGTCAGTCTTTTTGGGGTCATTTATGTGCTATGCCACCACGCGCTTAGCGCATTTATACGAAATACTACTGAATATTCTCAGGATTTACCGTTAGTTGCCTTTTAAGATTTCGACTTGTAAAAATCGGGGAATAGTACCTATTCTGAACTGACGTAACACGAGCGAAGTAAAGTAGGTATTTATCACTGTGAATTTGATCCCAATCTGGTTAAGACATAGCAGGCCTCCTAATTGTCCGTAAAAAAGATGATTCCGTGCTTCGGAAGGCACCTCAAGCCATCGGTTCCAGTTGCTGTCTATGATAACTTAGATGGCAGTTGTTACAGATCCATGTCAAAAGCCTGCTACTTGTAGTAAGCGGTTGTACAACTTTGACACCGGGGTTCATCAGGACGTTAGACGACTCGGGTGTCTCATACAAATAGAGAGGCGAATAAATAACAAAATCCGTAAGGTTCTAGAGGTTGAGAAGCTTTTTGCCGCCCTCAAGTCACCACCACATCGTAAACGATTTGTGCGAAAGGAAGCTTATACATTTTGGTAGTCTTTGCTTGGTTTGAAATCGGTACGCGCTGTACGCGTTCCTCTAAAGTGATGCTACAAACTTTGTGTTACAGAGTCTTCGGCTGATGTCCATTCCACGTTACGTGCATCTGTTACAACACCGCCATGTCGCGAGCAGGCAGGACGCGAGACTACTCGTCGTGTAGACGCAGCCAATTTGTTTAATCAGTCTTTTTTATGTAGTAGCTGCGTCTAGATATGGTCATGTGCGTGCGAGGCAAGACCGTGCGGTGCGATGTATGTCCCACGGGGCGGTGACCATATCTGAACGCAGTTATATTTGTATGATAAATGTTACATTATGCAAATAAATGTATTATTATTATCAGCAATAAAAAAATATGTTTTTGTATTTAAGGTTCAATTTATTTTCTTCCTAAATCCCTGCATAAAGGGTGTTAGGGACGGATGGACGGGGTGACAGCCGATGTGGCGCAGTGGTTAGTATGACTGCCTGCCACGCAAAGGTTCGGGTTCAATTCCCGGTGGGGTCACTCACAAAGTTGATATATATCACTTTGTGAATTTGTTCCCAGTCTGGTTAGGACATTGCAGACTGAACCACCTGATTGTCTGGAAGTAAGATGGTTCCGTGCTTCGGATGGGCTTGGGCACGTTAAGCCGTCGGTCTCGGTTGCTGTCTATGATAGCGGTCGTTACACAACCATGTCAGAGACCAGTTACTTGCAGTAAGCAGTTGAAAAACTCTGACCCCAGGGATCATCGGGTCGTTGAACGACTGGGTGTCCCACACGAAGAGAGAGAACGCTGTACCGAAAACTTTGCAGGCATGATCAGACCATCAAACTGAACAACTTTTATGGAGCCAATGGTGGGAAACGAAAAAATGTTCCGGCCTCCCATACAAAATTCACAATCAGCTTTGTTTCCCACCATTGGCTCCATAGTAAAGTTATTCAGTTTCATGGTCTGAGCACACCTGCAAAATTTTCGTTACACCATCCCTAACACCTCGTATTCTTAAATTTCTTATCTAAGATTATTCTGCGGGTCAATTTATAGTACCTACTTGAGTCAGTGGTGAAACGGCACCAACTCCTTATCGCATCTTTACGAGCAAAGATTTGAACTGCGCGGCCACCACCACTGAGACAAGATCTATAAAATTAGGCTTAGGTTACAGGAAACAGTGCAAATTAAATTGAAATCTACATATTTGAGTACTAGATTTAATTCATACTAAATTATATTAGCTACATGGTAGACAGGTGCACGACATGGCATAAAGGTATATAAACACAACAACTTAACTCTACAATGGATCAACGGTAACGATGCAGGTGAGTGGCTCAAGATCCAGATGTTCCTATTAGCTAATGCTAACTGCACCCATGGTCAGCGGCTCAGGGTCTTGATTTCTCTGGATGGATTTGCCAAAGGCATGTATTACTACTATACATATGAAATGCGCTTCTTCAATCACTATACATATTAGAAAATACACATCACAATCTACGGATTTTGATAGCAAGGAAGAGTTCTCCTGCTGCACTGCATCTTTCACTAGGGTTCACTGGGTTCGACAGGAAACATTTGCCGTCCCATTCGACGGGAAAAGAAGCATTTCTGCAACTCTGTAGTCTAGCTGGGCTCTCGGTCAGGGTTCAAGTTTTCTCTGAATTGCGCATCAGGATCGTTGAGAACTTTTGTTAGTAAGCCATTTGTACATCTCGTGCTGATTATCCAGGCTCCTGGAGTCTCCAGCTATTTCACATTCCGCACTAACCCTCGATGTTTATCCGCCAGCTGGAGCAGTACAATAAACACCATAATCTAGTGTTATGAAGGTATATTTCTACTTTGTACAGTGGAAGTGGGCTCCAGGCCTCAGGTATTCAATACTAAGTGTTTCACATCGCAAAATTAATGGAAAACAGCTTAAAAACAAGGAAAACGTTGAGAAAAACGTGTGTTCTAGCAGCAAATTGACGTTTAATAGCTGTCAAATGACGCATCTTTTTTCATTCTTTCGTTCTTTTACATTTTTTCGTAAAGTGCACGTTCATCGACGCAAGCGTATAAAAGAGCTACGAAAGAATTATGCGAAAGGCGCGCGTGAACGTACCCCTGGTTGTTATTGTGAGAGACCTGAAAAATCAGTTTTTCTGTTTTATTCATAGTTTTTCTCAAATTTATCACGATGAGTGACGAAGATGTTACTATAATGGAAGTCGACGAACCAGCGCCCATCGCAAAACCAGCTAAATCTAACAGCACAGCTGGTACAAGCGGCAAATCGACCTCCCATCTTCCATGGATCGAAAAGTACCGACCGCAGACGTTTTCGGACATTGTAGGCAATGAGGATACCGTGTCCAGGCTGGCTGTGTTCGCCCGCACCGGCAATGCCCCCAACATCATCATCGCAGGCCCGCCTGGCGTCGGAAAAACCACAACAATACTATGCCTCGCCCGAGCGCTCCTTGGTCCATCTATGAAAGAGGCTGTTTTGGAGCTCAACGCGTCCAACGACCGTGGTATTGACGTCGTTCGTAACAAGATCAAAATGTTTGCGCAACAGAAGGTACAGTTTACAATCCGCATTCACTTTTATAGGTTATAAATTGTATTTCTGTAAATAAACAAAATTCTGGTGTTTAGGTGACGTTGCCGCCCGGCCGACACAAGATAGTGATCCTAGACGAAGCAGACAGCATGACAGAAGGTGCCCAGCAGGCGTTGCGTCGTACTATGGAGCTGTACGCACACACAACTCGGTTTGCGCTCGCTGCAAACAACAGTGAGAGGATCATTGAGCCTATTCAGTCGCGGTGCGCCGTGCTGCGGTACTCACGGCTTACTGATGCTCAGATATTGGCTAAGGTTTGTATAATTTTCTCTGAGTTTAGATACTTCATCTTCTAATATGGATATGACCAAGAATAAACTGTTTTTAGGATTTGGTGTAGGGGTATATAGGTCAGAGAATACTTATGTCTTTTATTTGCTGTAGTTGAGTTGTCATTTATATCATTTTAATGTCTTTTAGGATCTCCCAGAATTCCTAACTGTAAAAAAGGCTTTACTTCCATCACTGCATCAACATTTAACACATCACATCCTTCCACATTACAGGTCATAGAAGTGTGCGAAGCTGAAAACCTATCATACACAGAAGAAGGTGCAAGTGCAGTGGTGTTCACAGCCCAGGGTGACCTCCGAGCAGCGTTAAACAATCTTCAGGCAATGTATCTTTTTAGATTTTTACTGTTGTTTATAAAACTTATATTTTGTTTTGAATTGGATTTTTACTGCAGTAAGGTTTTTTATATTTCGGAGCGGTTTCTAAGTAGACTGTTTCGGCGAGTGGTGTCATCTTTCTAAGGGCAAACATAATTGTTTACCCTGTTTTGGATTATTCGAACATACCAAAGAGAGTAGACACATGTTTGCCAAAAGTCCCATTTAAAACAATAATATACAAGGTTACATTTAATTAAGTAGAAATATTTAAGAGCTATTTTCTACTTATTAAACTGAACAACTTTAATTATAATAGAAACTTTTTTTTTAAATGTAAAAAGAAATTTTGGTTCTCCCATACCAGGCCTGGCGCACTCCGCGGCGTAGGTATAAGGTTGCAAGTACATGCGCCGACCCCCGCGCGGGGGATAATCAGTTGGTTGCCGCGCGCCGCACGTTACGCGCGCGCTTCGATGCCGCCGTTCGCATTTCTTCACGAGATTTATTTTATTTTATCAATTCTGTATTAAGTAACTCACCCTCCTGCCTCATTCGTACATTTTGTATGATATGCAATTATCATATTTTTTCTAATATTTGTGCCTTGATTTTCTTTCAATATTCTACGTTTAACAAAACATTTTATTTATGTTTTACTTGGGTGTAGAAATGTACTCCAGTACACTTTTACAGACGGCTATATGAGTTATCTGACCCCCCTTACAAAATTGGTAGGTTCGTAGGTAATTTCATTCTTACTGCTATTGTAACAAAGAATATAATGAATTGCGTGTATAAGAGTGGTTTGAATTAAGAAATAAACAGAAGAGGGCGCCACTGAACCATGAGTAATGCTTGCTTATAGCATGGACGGATAATACATCTTATGTTGTGAATATACGGGTGATATTAACCTAGCATACCTACTTGTTTACAAATGGTAAGTCTATAAAGTATCCCTTAATTTCACAAGTTTTGAGCATGTTAATGTGGTGTAGTGGT
The DNA here is from genome assembly GCA_024500475.1 of Phthorimaea operculella. NCBI lineage: Eukaryota > Metazoa > Arthropoda > Insecta > Lepidoptera > Gelechiidae > Phthorimaea > Phthorimaea operculella. The sequence continues at coordinate 16,404 of JANFCV010000560.1, forward strand.
CAGAGTAGTGGACTACTTGCGGAGAGGATAATAGTGAACTGACACCATGGTTCGATACTCACCACGATTGCTTAATTTTAGTTTTTTGTTTTTTATTATAATAAGTGTTTGTGGGATGTTGGTGGGATGATTAAGGTGATATGATACGATAAGTCTGTGCGGTTAAAGAATAGGCGTGGGAAAAAATGACTATACATTTCATCATAGATTTTTGACATCTTTTATTACCTACTGAGGACAGAAGTGCCTTACTTTGCCATAGCCATTCTTTTACCGCATATTTTTGGGGGCAATAAAATAAGCAAAACAATCAAAAGATCTTGTAAAAAACAGTTTATTACCAAAATAAACAGATACGTATAGTTAAAAAGGTAAATACCTACTTACTTCATATGCCTAATAGAAATACTATGATTAACGTTATTTTATGGTTGCGTTATAAATAGTTGACCTTTTCTAACGATACTTGATAAAATGAATCTACCTCATTAAAACCTTGTTTACATCTAATAATATTATGCAGACTGCAGTGAATTAACATGTCATATGTCATAACATAACAATAACATCACTGCTAGCTAACATTACTTATGTTAAACAAGTTTAATAGATTTTTAAGAGTAGTATTTACATCAAACAATCAAAAAACATAGAGGCTTGAGGGAAATTCGGTAAAAGAAATATAAACCACTTTGATAAATCAAACGCCACCAGGGTGGGGTTAATATCGTAGTGATCCACCTGCTTTATCGACGATTTGCTCCAGACGACCAGGCATACCATTCACCATGTTCCAGCAGTGATCACGTCCTCTCATGAAATCCCAGGTCGATGTTACGACTGCAGCCAAATTTTCTTTATTTCTTACTTCAGTAGGGTCCCAATTAAGGGTCATCAGACCCATAAATTTTCTATGGGGTTGAGATCAGGACTTTTGGATGGCCAATCTATTACATGAATGCCTTCCTGCTCCTCTAACCATTGACGAACAATGTGTGCACGATGTATAGAGCAATTATCTTGGACAAAATAAATTTCTTGAGTTGGGTAGGCGATACGCACTGATGGTAACATAACATCCCTGAGTATTTCTATATATTCACGGCTATTAAAGTGAGCACCCACCTATCAGCTCACCAGGTCCCATGGACGACATCCAGCCCCAATAGCCTGAAATTCTCCCGCTCGTTCTACAAGGTAACATGCAAGATTCTTCATATCGTTGACCTTTCTTTCGCCATAAGATTTGTTTTCCGTCTTTGTCTGATTTAAATACCTTCTCGTCTGTGAAAATCCGACGTTATTAATCAATCAAAATTCTGATACGTTTGTGCAAATCTAACCCTTGCTTGGCGGTGTGCAGGTGATAACAATCTTCCGGGCTGGTTTATATGTTTTAAATCCAGCGGCATGCAAATGATGTCTAACTGTTTGCACAGAAACTCCATGGCTTACTGCAGTGGATCGTGTAGTTGCAAATGGGTGCTCCTGATGCTGTGCAACAATAGCCCGATGCCGCTCCGATTGATCAGTAAACATTATGGGTTTTGGACCAGTACGGTTTCGCTGCACACTCCTGTTTCACCGTAACGGCGTATCAAAGCTTTACGGTATTTCTCTAAAAAGGATGGACACATAAATAATGTAATCTATCACCTTACTTATAAACTTTCCCATTTTTAAATAAACGCATAAGGTAGATCACAATAGCAAACAAAGAATATGATAATGAATGATAAATAACGGTTTTCATAATTAGAAACTACTTACCGCTATATTGAGCTCACGAGCAATCTTTTTGATGGGAGTATTATCTTCATACAAAAATATAATCTTATATTTTTGATAATCGGTCAAACGCGACATGATTTAGAAGTTAAACCAATGAACAGTTAGAATAATTAGAATTTGAATAATAGGTAAGTAAATGAAAAATACAGCTCAAGTAGTCACTGTCGAAACGTAGACTGATCATTTTAGTTTATCGTTTTTAAAAGTAACTATTACACTATAGGTCCTGCATACATTGCTGGCTGGTTATCTTAACTATTCGTTAATCTGTGTCCGGAGTGAGTTTATTGTAAAGATAACCAGCAATGTATGCCGGACAGTGCACGGTATTCAGTCTGGTTTAATAGCTAAAGTAGTCTTAACGCATCAAAAACTCTGAATATACCCACATCATTGAAACATTACTTGAGACACAAAATAAGTCGGGGAAGAACGCTATGCAAAAATTCACGACCCCATACGTCAGGTCAATTGGCCTAGCGGCCTGCTGAGCGCTCGTGACACCTGAGGACTCGAGTTCAAATCTCAGCGTAAATCAAAAAACAAGCTATTGCTTTTTTCTTTTTCATCAAGTCTGACTTGAGCATTTCTGTGTCGGAACGGATCAACAGAATCTAACTGCCAATTGAACTACTGAGAAATAAAGGCCATATTCGAATGTTTGTTTTAAATCGTTGGGGGTCAGGTAACTGCTATAAGCGTCTGTACCTACTTTCATATAAATCTCGAAATTCGCATCCCTACAAAGCGATCCGGCTGTGACCTTCAGAGGTAGTCTGCGGCAGATGAACTTTTGCGCGCAGCAATTCGGGTCATTTTTGCTTGCGCGCGCGATCAGTAGCAGGCCTGGCGCACTCCGCGGCGTAGGTATAGAGTTGCAACTACGTGCGGCGACACCCCCGGGAAGGTTAGTCAGTTGGTTGCCGCGCGCCGCACGTTACGCGCGCGCTCCGATGCCGTTCGCATTTCTTCACGAGATTTATTTTATTTTATCAATTCTGTATTAAGTAACTCAGCTTCCTACCTCATTCGTTAATTTTGTATGATAATGCAATTTTCATATTTTTTCTAATATTTGTGCTTTGATTTTCTTTCAATATCCTACGTTTAACAAAACATTTTATTTTTGTTTTACTTGGGTGTAGAAATGTACTCCAGTACACTTTTCGTAGGTACCTATTTTCATATAAATCTCGAAATTCGCATCCCTACAAAGCGTGCCGGCTGTGACCTTCAGAGGCGGTCTGCGGCAAATGAACTTTCGCGCGCAGCAATTCGGCTCATTTTTGCTTGCGCGCGGGATCAGTAGGCTAATATAAAAGTAGGTATTCAAAGCCGGCGCGAAGGAAATTGTACTTTATTATCGCGCATAAAGATTTATATTTGTTGAATTGCTATGGCGGAGTGCGTCTTCTGTACCTGTACTATTATGTATTCTGTGTCAGTAGGCTAATATATAAAAGTAGGTATCCTAAGCCGGCGCGAAGAAAATTGTACTTTATTATCGAACATAAAGATTTATATTTGTTGAATCGCTACAGCGGAGTGCGTCTTCTGTACCTGTACTATTATGTATTCTGTGCCCATACTAAGCGACACACTTTTGTCCAATATTTTCTTTTCAATACATAGTATAAAGTAAAGTCCCTTCCTGTGTCTGTATGTATGTTTCCTTATATCTTTAAAACCCCTCAACGGATTTTGATGCGGTTTTTGTTAGTATATAGAGTTAGTTCAGGGGCAGGTTTTAAACAATTCTTTGCCTCAAATTTTAACCCCTAAAGGGGTAAAAAAGGGGTTAAAAGTTTGTATGGAAAATCATTATTTTTAAATGCGATCTGTTTCAAAATTTGTGATTAGATGAAAGAGCTAAAATAATTAAACACGTGTTTCAGGGATTTTCGATTTTTAACCCCTAAAAGGGTAAAAAAAGGGGTTAAAAGTTGGTATGGTAAATCATTATTTTTAAATGCGATCTGTTTCAAAATTTGTGATTAGATCAAAGAGCTAAAATAATTAAACACGTGTTTTAGGGATTTTCGATTTTTAATCCCTAAAGGGGCAAAAAAGGGGTTAAAAGTTTGTATGGAAAATCTTTCTTTTTAAATGCGATCTGTTTCAAACTTTGCGATTAGATCAAAAAGCTAAAAAAAAAGAACTACGTATTTCAGGGATTTTCGATTTTTAACCCTTAAAGGGGCAAAAAAGGGGTTAAAAGTTTGTATGGAAAATCATTATTTTTAAATATGATCTGTTTCAAAATTTACGATTAGATCAAAGAGCTGAAAAAATTGAGTACGTGTTTCAGGGATTTACGATTTTTAACCCCTAAAGGGGTAAAAAAGGGGTTCAAAGTTGTATGGAAAATCAACATTTTTAAAATGCGACCTATTTCAAAATTTGCGATTAAATCAAACACAAAAAAAATTGAGTACGTATTTCAAGGATTTTCAATTTTTAATTCCTAAAAAAGGGGTAAAAGATGGGTGGGAGGATGGGACAGCAGGTGAAACCGCTGACGGGCAGCTAGTTAATTATAAGTTCCTAATAAAAGTTGTTCAGATTTGTGACTAGAACAAAGCCCTTACATATTTCTTTTCTTTTATAGCCTTGTCTTTGGGTTTATATTTGTAGAGTATTGTTTTTTTTTTATTCTTCCTTCCCAACTTGTCCTTTGACATAGGTCTCCTCTAGACCTTTCCACATTTGTCTATCTTGGGATCTCCTACTAAATTAAATGTAACTGAGAATATTTCTACTTAATTAAATGTAACCCTATAAATGTTCAGGCAGTAGCGGCGGGTGGGGCCGGGAGGGCTGTTACTCCTGACAACGTGTTCAAAGTGTGCGACGAGCCACATCCCATGCTGGTCAGGAACATGCTGGACGCGTGTGCCAAGCAGGACATTCACGCGGCTTATAAGGTATTGTAACATTCATTAATAGGCGCGTCCACACCAAGCTTGGCTGCTTGCTGCCTCACTGCCTTGCGCGGCAAACAACCAAAAATATATGTGGCACACCCGAGGCAACGCATGCTTGTGCTCTGGCGAACGCGCGCGAGCCGAGCCAAAATCAGACTTATTCGTTTATTTAGGCGTCCAAATTGGGGCGAACTTGGCTCGCCTGCGCACGAGCGTATGCCGCGCGAGGCAAAGAGTAGCCTCGGTTGGTGTGGACGCACCTATTCGCTAAAGGAGTACTCAAATAATCAATAAAAATAATTAGGGTTTCCTCTTCCCGTTACAATTATTACATGACTTGTTAAGAAGTGACTTAATTATGATTTAGTTTTGTTTGTGTTATTTCTTAAAAACCTTTGTTTTCAAATTGCAGATCATAGCCAAGCTGTGCAAGTTAGGTTATGCAGCCGAAGACATAGTGAGCAACATTTTCCGCGTCAGCAAAACTTTGGACGCGCGAGAAGAGCTGCGGCTCGCCTTCATCCGAGAAATAGGTAAGAATAGGTCAATAGGCATGAATAGGTTGCAAATCTGAACAACTTTCCCTATGGAACATGGATCGAAATATGAAAAATATTTGGACCGCCCATAGTAAAAAAAAGATTTTGTATGGAAGGTCCAAATTATTATTTTTTCATGTTTCGACCCATGTTTCATGGGAAAAGTTGTTCAGTTTCATGAGTACCATGACCTCCTTTCGGCTTGTCTAAAACATTTATGGAGGTTTATCACGACTAACCTTGTTGTTTTAAGTCGAGGCTTCTATAAGCCTGACTCTATAGTCTCGACGTTTCGATGCATTAAGTGCATCATCATCGGGAGTCCGACAGGTCGTTCGCGCACGTTACCAACGGGCGGGCGGGCGCTGGTAACGCGTGCGAGCGACCTGTCGGACAGAACTTGCTACCTTAGCGATACCACCAAAGCAAAACATCCATATTAGTTTACTACTGGACATGGCCTCCCCATATAGGAGGGTATTATCATACCACCACCATGCTTGGCAGGCGGATTGGCGAGCGCAATGTAAGAAGTTGCATTTGCAGGGAAGGGAACACTTGCTTATTCCCTGGATGATTATACCTTAGTCGCTTTTTATGACACCCACAGGTAGAATTGGGGTGATGCTATTCTAAGCAATTCACTCAGTAAACTCACTGTAGCATTGCTTTTTGTGACAGACATGTTTTTGTGCAATAAATAATGCTATTTATTTATTTGTTGCATTGATGGTATAAAATACCGACTTCTTCAGGGCAAGGTTCATTCGGTCGCTCCTCGACTGTGTCCTACTTAACAAAAAGAACATGAAATCATGATGCTTTTGTCCACTTTACTTGCAGGTCTGACCCACATGCGCGTGGCGGACGGGTTAACCAGTCAGCTGCAGCTGTCGGGGCTACTCGCGCGGTTGTGTCGCGCCGCCGCCGGCACTGTGGAGGCCTGAACTCAACTACATTCCAAGGAAATACATGAGTCATCAGAGGATCTTCTGTGAAGGTACCATGTTGTCAATTTTGTAGAAATGCTGTTTTTTATTTACCTGAGCGAATCTATTTTTTCTGCTCTGCCTGGTTAACTGGTGACTGAAAAGATACTGAATTTGGTGCGAGATGGTACGTTTATTGATGTTATGTAAAAAAGAAGTAATCGCGCTTTTTGATTGCACTTTATGTTTACCGCCCACCTGGTAAGGCTAGGCTGGAAGTAACTACAATCAATAAGAACTTCTATAACTGTAATAGTCAGATAACTATAAATACATTGTGATTAATTTACCGGGTCTATCACGATAGTTTTTAGTTTTGGTTAAAAAATAGTTGCTAAGTAAATATAGGGTTACATTTAATTAAGTACAAATCTCTTGAGGGTGTGGTCTACTCACGAAACTGAACAACTTTTGTCAGAAACTTTTCTTCGAAATATAAAAAAAAATTTGGTCTCCTATACAAAAATGTTTAAAAAGTGTGTCACTTAGTATGGGAGGACCAAATTTTTTTTTTCATATTTTCAGAAAAAGTTTCAAACCAAAGTTGTTCAGTTTCGTGAGTAGACCGCACCTTCCAGAGATTTGTACTTAATTAAATGTAACCTTATATAGAAATTGTGAATCAAAATGTGTGTAAATGCTATGCTGGATCATGATTGTAAATAAAATAAATTACTTTTTAAAATATAGTTTTTATTTCATTCTATTGCACATTAAAATAATTATATTCGTAATATAATAACGGAACAAAATAAATTCTTATACGTAGATATGTAAAATAAGCATTTCATACATAGTAAGGCATTTTGATATATTAAGTGGAATGTTCACCGCGTTCCCGCAATCAATTTGTTGTGCTCTCCCATCAGACTCTGTAAAATATAGGCAGGTAAAGGCACTATATTATTTCCCTTACACAAATGTCTTAAATCTACTTTCACTTGTCTTACGAAATGCGTTTAAGGGTAATTTTTATAAATCCATAACTTTGAGCACCATTGAGATTCATTGCCAAATAAAAATAAACTAAATAAACATTTTAGTAAATAAAATTATCGGTAGATGACGCTAGCAACAGTTGCACGCAAATGTTCGCAAGGTCTATAACAAAAGTAGCGTTTAGTAATAGTGTGGTCTCTGATTTATTTAAATTCATTTTAACATTTTTCCTTGCTCGTAAAACTAACCACTAGTTTATATCTATGAAACTAACTTACTGATTTGATTGTCATGCATAAACTAAATAATCGTTGCCAAAAAAGCTAGTGCAATTTATTTAGCGCCATCTATCGATGATTACACTAACAACTAGGGCTTGACTATCGGACGTTTTTTCAATTCCGGAATTGAGTTTCGATATTCGTTTCTCCAGTTCCGGAATTCCGGAATTAGGAGCTCAAAATTCGTCTTTTTTCATAATTGTATTGAATGGGTTTGCCGTGCAGTATAACCACGCGGGGCGGCTTGTAAGACCACGAGGAAGCGGCGCACAATAGTCCATATTCGGTCTTTATCCCTTGCGGGTTGCGGGGTAGGCAGAGCGTCAACGGCCGTAAAAATACGGTCCCTATCGCCGTGTCTGATAAATATCTTTGAGGATCGTTTTAGCTATTGTTGTGTATCGCTATAGTGACAGGTTGTCAGCCTGTCGCCTAAAATTGCAATACACATGAAACCCTCTAGTCCTTTAGTCGCTTCTTACGACAGCCACAGGAAAGAAATGGGGTGATGCTATTGCTAAGCCGGTATCACAGGGCAATATTATTCAACCATGACATTCACCACATTACCATAACTTTATAAAAAAATCTTTAGAGTAAATCAGAAATTATGATTGTTCAATTTAAAGTTATGTTTTTTTTAATGAATTTAGAAACAAACAGTCTCAAAGAATCTTATGTACTAACTTATTAATATGTATTTAAACAGACCTGGAGTTTCCTTAATGTAAATTTTATATACTGTATGTAAACATATGGAGTAAACTCATCGCTAACAAACCACTTAGCCATGAAACGGTAGAAAACACTCATTCAGTAGATACTTATACAGAAGTTTACATCCATCCTATTTTGATTCAATAACACATCTGCTACCCTTTTCTTGTAACTAGCCAAAGACAAAAAAAAAAACAAATATCGATATCGAACAGTTTAGTGTTCTAATTACCTACGCATTGCACGAGCAAAGACTGAGTTAAGTAATGCTAATTAACCCCTTATATAATATTTTGTATCTAATATGCAATAAAGTACTATGTTGTATTGTTTTTGTGTGAAAAAATATTTTTTTTCGGAATATCGAAATTTCGATATTGATTTCGTCAATTCCGGAATTGAAAACGATATTGGGGATGGCCGAAATTCCGGAATTGAGCCAATTCCGGAATTCCGGAAGTCAAGCCCTACTAACAACTAAGCTCTAATTTTTACTTTTTTAGCTGTCACAAAATGCCTCATTTTTATCTAAAGTTTGACACAAGTTGTATATTATTTTATTAGCACTGGTAGATTGAGCTTGATTCCATATCGAAAATACTCCTAATTTTCTTACAACTACACCGGAATTCCTTCACATTAATTAATAAGTTGGGTTTAGTTTTGTTTGATTTGGGTTTCTTTCCGTGCTGGGTAGTTCCTTGCTGCGTGTCAGTGCAGCACGCGCTGCTGCGGCACCGGTAGTTCAGCAATCAGCTTCTGGTGCTCCTCGCTCAGCGCCTAGCGCACACACAAACATACACGCTGTAGTGTGTGACGTAGGTAGACTACTAAGAATATCTAACATTTAACATGATACTAGTGTAAACAAACGAAAAACTGCACTTCAGTCGGGTTATACATGAGTTGCGGAGCAAATTTTTGTAAAAACTTCATGTGAAGGCACACGTAAATTTGTCGCAAAACTACTTATGGTTTAAAGATAATAAGTATTTTCTGCGCAATAAAATTAAACGTATTTATTGCAGCAGTAGCTCCATCTATTTTCGTAAAGTGGCGAATCGGTTTTTACGGGGAAATCTGATGGTTTAAAATAGTAGTTTATGCAATTGCCATATAATAAGAGGCTTTAGGATGTGAGTGTCTGTTTATCACACGAGGCGCAGCCGAGTGTGATAATAGTTTGACACGAGCATTCTAAAGCCTAATTATATTGCAATTGCATACACTATTTTATCTACACTTTACAAGAAAAACTATGAAAAATAATTCATACCTCCGCACTTCACTATGGCGATTGCAAGCATATCTACTGAACCAACAACTGAACGACTTTTATACATAAGTAACTTTTTAACTAAACGTTAAAATGGAAGCTCATAAAAACGGAACAACTTTTAAAATTAAAAAGCATTAATCGGTAAATTTTAATTCGGAAAATGATTTGAAACAAAGATTTAATAATAAATAAGTCCTCATAATTCTTTGATTGTGTCGTGACATTTGTTTTTTTTTTATTATCTTACTGCTAAATGTCGATATCATAAAGTCAGAAAAAAGTACTTTATGACATCGACATTTTACTTTATGATATCGACATTTTTTTTAAAAGGCTGAATGGCTGTAAAGCAGTTGCTTATACATTTGCTTTCGAATTTGTAATAGGAACATTATGTATGAAGTGTAGATAAATTCTTTTTAGTGTTTTGCGAAAATGTTATGTACCCACGGGACACCCCATCAAGTTTTTTAATCAGACTTGTGTCTCCTTTCCAGACATAACTCCATTGAACTTTTTGTATGGAAAACGGAACGCCTAAAGGGCAGAGTAATATGATATTGAGTATCATGTTAAATGTTAGATATTCTTAGTAGTCTACTACGTCACACACTACAACGGTCACTCAGGGGCTCATTGCTACTAGTACCTATACCTTAGTAACTTCCCACACCAAAGCATTTCAGAAAACGTAAATACCATATAATAACAATAACCGACTATAACCTAATTCATAGAAGAAAGGGACCCGAAATGGAAACATTATTGTTTCCGTCTTTTTCATGTTACATGACATTTGAGCAAAATTTCAACAATAATGTTGTCGTTTCGGGTCCGTTTCTTCAATGAATCTGGTAGTAATCGACAATACAAAACCGATTACCTATCTTGTATAGAACACAAGACCATCGTATAGTAAGTATTCCATTATGGAAGTAGAGAAGTAGATTTTTACTTGTGGTAGTAAGAAAGAAGATTAAAGCTCCTGAGTGTACCCCATGCATGCCTTCATTCATACACCAGAAGCTTACATGCGTGTGCCTTGAGATATAGGCATTAAAATCTATAATTAGGCTAAGTGTAAAAAAATAGGGTTTTGTATTATATTTAAAAAGAAACACTACTTTACCGATGTACCTACCTTGAAATATTTAACCGTCTTGACTCTAAGCTCGAGCGTGGCCGCCTCATCGCACACGAAGATCGTCTGCGGGTGCTGCTGGAAGGCAGACACCGTCCACATGTGGTTGACCCCCTCCTCCACTGCCTTCGCGAGGGCCAGGGCCTTGTGCACGCCCGTGATCAGGATCATCACCTGGGGGAGGTGGTTCATTGGTAAAGGAAAGGTGTTAGAAAAGTGATGTACCTATGTATTCTTTTTGAAGAAGGCTACATACACCAAAGTGCGCCACACATACTCCCTCCAGCCCTCAAAGGGGGCTACATACATCTCAGCGTGCCACAAATGCTTCGTGTGTGGCGCGCTGAGGTGTGTGTAGCCCAGATAGTAGGTACAATCTGTAGGTCATTTGGACTTCAATTCAATTAAATAATCTTTATTGCTATAACACAGATACACTTCAGATTACATCTTAAAGAGTTATCGTGTGACACCCCGGGGGGGCACAGCAATATAAAAGCTATACTTAATAGTAACAATTAAAAATTGCCTACTTTTTAATACAATTTTTATAGGAACTATAGGTATTCGTACACATTCTTAGTACTATTAAATATATTTTTTAAAGTTAACAAATAAAATTTATATCAAGTAGGTATCAGTACCTACTCCCCTACTCCTAACATATTATTATATTTTTATTTCTAATATTATCAGTAAGAAATTCGCTGATGTGATAATAGCATTTTTCTAGCACAAATTTTTTTAATTGGTTAAGAAATGAGTTTGTATTTTGTATATTTTTTAGGTTGTTCGGAATTTTCAATATTTTTATTATCATTGAATGTGGACCGGATGCAAACATAGTGAGTGATGAGAATGGGATTTCAAGCTGGTTTTGTGTGCGGTTTATACTGGGTTATTTTTTAGTCAGTGCGCAAACTTTGCAGGGTGTTTCTACACTTGATTCTGAACAACTCTCGATTATTGTACGTAAGTGGACAACATTACTGGATGAGGCACAAGACCGTAAAACCTAGCGTGATAAAGAAGAGGCATATGTCTAGCGGGCTGTTGATGATGATGATGACTCAAGTTACCTCTTTAGCGTCCATAACAGTCCCCACTCCGACCGTCAGCGCCTGCCTAGGAACCTTCGAGATATCATTGCCGAAGAATCTCTTATTGGCTTCTAAGGTGTCGTATGCGAGGGTCTTCACTCGAGTGCGGGAAACGAGGGAGGAACCTGGCTCGTTGAACGCTATGTGGCCGTCGGGGCCGATACCTGAGGAAAGTTGTTAGTTTGTAAGCGAAATTGTTGATAAGAATGATATTTCGAAAATATTTTAGGCACTACATTTCTGGAACAATCGATATTTCTGAGAGTTACGGGCTTGAATACCAAATTTTAAAACACTTCCAGTGTTAGGTACACCTACAATTTAGGAAAGCTTGCAAAATTTTCACCGCAGGCTGGATCATCTGTACTGGCGAAGCCTCTACCAACTGGGCTTCAGCGACTCACTCCAAGGCTGCGAATTAAGCAAGTGCATTTGACCACTAACGCAAACTAACTTGGTTCAAATCTAGCCTGCGGTGAAAATTTTGCAAGTTTTCCTCGGGCTTCTTTGCGTCCTTAACATCTGATATTACCTCCAATGAAAAGATGCACGCCGCCAGCCTCTTTGATCAGCTGTTCAAATCTCGCGCACTCAGCCACCAGGTCCGGTGCATTTCCATCGAGCACGTGTGCGTTTGAGGGCTCTATGTCCACGTGCTTGAAGAATTCGTTCCACATGTAGTAGTGGTAGGACTCCGGGTGGTCGCGGGGTAGGCCTGTCAAAGATAATGTTACAATGTTATTCATTATATATATATAAGTCTATGATTCATACATATAAGTAACAAACAAGCCTATATCCCTTGCAGCGTAGGCAGAACATAATAAGTTACTCTATGGACAGAACGTAAACCGCTGTAAAAAACGGTCATCCACACCACGTCTGACAATAGTTTGAAAGTCATTTGGAAAACTGCGTATCACAATAGTGACAGGCTGTCAGCCTGTCGTATAGTGGTCGTATAAAATTGCAATAGGTACCTACACATCAACTCTGAAATAACTTAGTCACGAAACCCACAGGAAAACTATGGTTTGATGCCATCAGCACCACACGGCAAATAGAAGGAAGAATAATAGAGCATGCTGGAGATGATTTAGGGTATTTGCTATGCTCACCACGCATGGCAAGTGAAAGAGCGCACGAAAAGGTCGGAGGGAACGTTGCTGCTGTAATAATCTCATATCTCATTTCTACCCTGCACTGCCAAGTGTAGTACAGCCCTCTATAGTAGTGGGACGCATCGCATATGTCCAGTCCAGCAGTGGACTCTTGATCATGAGATAGTTTATCTACACATACCCGCCGGTGTAACACTCACCGACATACTCATCCATGTTAAACGTCTTGACATATTTGAACGACAATCTCCCTTCCTTGTGGAACTCAATCAGCTTCCTATACATGCCCAGCGGCGTGCCACCGGTGGGCAGGCCCAGGACGAAGTGCTTGTTAGGCCCAGGGGCAAACTCCGTGATACGCTGGAGCACGAATCGGGCCGCCCATTCTGCTACCACGTCCACGTCTTCTAGGATGATCAGGCGCATGGTTTTGGCTGCAAGAAAGGTAGGAAATTATCATATCAATCAGTCAAATAGTTTATTCAATACAAAAGATCTTAAAGTTAATGCGTCTCAATAAGTTAGCTACAATTGAAGATGTTGTGAGAGCTCGTTTCGGAGGCCTAGATCCTCTTTGGGTCGCTGACTCAGCGGAGTAGTTAGTTAGTTATGCTATTTGTTACATAATTTGCAAAATTAAATAAAATATTATAAGCCAGCTTTGCACAATCACTTTATAGTTATTTATTTTCATCCACTGTAATGTCAGCATCACAAATTATAACCAGCTATGCTATTCGTTACATACTGCAAGATTTCTTGTAATAAATCATTAATGTATCGTCCAGAGATAAAAAGTTATTGACCTAAATATTGCAGTTCTCGATATATGATCGATATGAGTAGAGTAGGTAGGTACAACAATGTAACTATAGGTATATAGGTTTTTACTTGGAGTGATTTTTACTACCTCTTTAAAGTCATAACTCAAAAAATCAAGTTAAGTCCCAACCGTTCTTTTAAAATGCAAAAATATCATCGATGTAGGTAACAGTGTTTGTAGTAGATTGCCGAGTCGTTGAACGACCAGATGACCTCAAGTTTCTGGTTGTAATCAAGTATCATTGTATCTACCAATTTATCTGCGGTTTTATGATACATGGACATAACCACTGAATGATAGTTAATGAGTAAAATATTAAAAATATATTATAAGGTATCAACACACTTCAGCAGCACCACAACCAATCGATTTAAGGTGTCAGTTTATACTGGATTTTCCGTTTTTCTAAAAGAATATACATACATACAAGGTGAAATTTTATGAGTGACCGATAGCGAAAATACAGAACCAGCTGGTGATAAGAAAAAACTTTCCCCAAGGAACAATAGGTCGAAAGTAGTTGTTCCTAATTACCAGCCAGTTCTGAGTTTTCGCTATCGGTCAGGAGTAGAATTTCATCCTACAGGTATATCACGCCTAAAGAGAGAGAGATCACGCCTATTCACCTTGCTGAGTAGGCAGAGCGTAAACGGCTGTAAAAAAAGGCCATTTACACCACGTCTGACAAAAGTTTGAGAATCATTCAGAGGAATGTATCACAGTGACAGGTTGGCAGCCTGTTGCATAAAATTGCAATACCTACCTACAAACAATCCTTTAGTCGCTTCTTACGACACCCGCGGTAAAGGTATGGGGTGATTCTATTCTAATCCGGCACCACACAGCAAGGTATGCTGAGTAAAACACATACAATACCAAACTGATAAACGGTAATTTCAATTTGTATGACGATTAATCCAATTTTTTTACTCTAGGTACTCATGTTCAAGAAGCAAATTAATTAGGGTAAGCTAAGACTTCACTTCACCACTTGCGTGTAGTGTTTGATTGTTTTTTGACCATCCTGTGTGATTTTGTTACACCATATTTACTTTTGTAACACCGTGTATTAACTGGTATAAAGTGGTCTTGACTGCATTGACAAGTTTCGCATCGCCGATTTTGCGATCGGTGCGCTACACAGACTAATGCAAAAGAAAAACCGGTTACAAAATAAAAATATCAAGCGAAAAACGCTTTTAAAATTATACTGCAAACCCAAAGAGTAACTTATTTTTAAGTAAATAACATTAGTTACTTTTGTACAACCCGCGCGAATTAACTCTGCACCTGGCGCCGATGACGACAAAGTCATTACGGTGCGCAAAAAAAGGGAAAGTTTACCAGCTATCAATCAAAACTGAACAATTTTTTTATTGTTCAGTTTCAATCAATAGTCAGTAAACTTTCACCTTTCCTGCGCACCGTAATGACCCTGACGTCATCGGCGCCAGGTGCAGAGTTAATTCGCGCGGGTTGTAACACCATGTATAAAGTGGTCTTGTATGGTCTTGACCTCAATGACAAGTTTTGCATCGCCGGCCGCCGCCGATTTTACAATCGGCGCGCTAAAGAATGCAAATTAAAAAACACGTTAGTATATTCTAATAAGTATATCAAGTGCAAAACACTTCTACTAACACAAAACATAACTTACTTTGGAGTAAATAAACAAATCAGACCGAAAAGTTCTTAAAGTTTCGTAAATATTCCCTGTTTCAATAATTTTGGCAGGTCAATAACCTATATCTAGAGGTCACTCACCTTGCTATCAGCCGGTCGACGCTTCTCAGTAGAAAATATAGGTACGTTCCCTTATCGATATTCTTCGATATAACATAAATAATGACTAAATAATAACAAAACACAACCTATTTGAGCGGTAACTTGTGTGTTTCTGATAGATAACAACTGATAAAAACAAGTGTTTGTGGTTAGACGTTGCAATATCGCCCACTTGCCGACTGTGTTGCCAGACACCGTTGCCTAAAATAAAATAAACAAGATTTATTAGTTTTGTTACTTTAGCACAATTTGCACAACATAATTAAACATGACAAAAACCAGAATAGAGGTCTAGTATAGTTTTTGCCCTTTTCTAATTATTCAGTGATGAAGTATTATTTGTATAGAGATTTAATTTGTAAAGGAGAAGTTTTTCAGTTGCAAATCCACAATGACTTTCTTTCGGGTTGTTTTTTTATATTCTTCTCATTACAAAAAGAATATCACAAGATACAATAAATGCACACAAATAGTTAAATGTACCTTACCTATATAATGTTTTCAATGTCCTTGGGATTCCAGTCAATTGTCTATTTCCATCTCTTATGGAGTTATAATATAACACGTTCAAGTTTTAGTTATATGGAACCCAATTATTTTTTCATAATCCATAAGCCCACAAAAAGATACACATTCGTACAAAAAACATCGTTCTGGCAGCACCAAGTTATCGCCTGTCAAACTGCTTTTTCGGAGAAAGTGTTGCCAGAAGAACGATGCGATTGCGATTGGCATGGTGACCGGTTTTTAGAAGTAAAATGGTCCAAGATTTTTAAGTTTGCATAATTTTAACTGCTTGATGAGATGACATTTTAGGCTTTAAAAAATAAGGTACAACATAACTTTAATTTTTAGATATAGGATAAAAAGGGATTTTAAAAATACAACAAAATGTGGAATAAAATAGTCTTTATTTCTAATATGATACGATAATACTTAAATGGAGATTATCTAAAGTTAAAAATATCCAGCGATATACAAATTAATCTATAAAAATAAAACCGAGTACAGTTTTGCTGCCATCCACAGAAATATGATCCAAAATATTCAGAGAGCGAAAATATTGTGATGTTGCGTTTTTGCACCTTGAGATGACAGCCATTTAATAAATAGGAAGTAGAAAACTACTTGTGCAGATAAAGAACATATCCCGCATTGGCAACATTATTGTTGATATCCTGCTCAAATGTCATACAATACGATAAAGAGGCAAACAATAATGTTGCCAATTCGGGAGTTGTTCTTTATTTGCGCCAGTTTATAGCACTACGTCGCATTCGTAAATTGTTAAAAATTCAGGATGTTGTCAAGGGGATAAACAAATTCGACAAATTTTCTAGTAAAAATTGAAGATCAGCAGATTGATTTCTGATATGTTATAGAAGATTTTATTCAGTTTCATGCCGAGGTTTCATGAGAACACTGACCTATCAAATAGCTTTCTATTTTTTGTTACATAGGTATAATAACTTGCGCAAGTAAAGAATGGATCCAAAATTGACAACAGTATTGTTTGTCTCCATCATATTATATGAACAGGATGTCAACAACAATGTTGCCAGTTCGGGATCCATTTTTTATCTGCGCGTATTATACTGTATGCATGAATTTGGATTATGGTGCACTTTAAAAATGCGACATTGTGTGCTTATTTCCTTTTACGATCACAAATATAAATCAAAATTTTCTACAGGTATTTGCCTCTAAATAAAACTTAAAACTAAACCTAAACTAAAATAAGTAAACATCGCATAAGACGACGATGAAAATGATAATCGTATAAGATTCATGATGTACATATAAGTAGGTGTGATTAATAAATAACTACATAGATGAAATTAAAAGAGCGAATTTGTGCAACGATGATCACAATGTTTGGCTAATTCCTTACGTCCACCGATATAAGACAATCAAAGAAAAACTGAATCTTAATGATGGCTCCTTCCTTTGGGAAAGATTTTAAGTTTATGAGTATGGTGATCTGGGCTTCAAGTCTGCTATTTTTAGCAACTGTAATACCAGCGACACTCAACTCACTGCGATTTTGTATACTGAAGTATGTTAGTAGAATACGGAACTACCAAAACCGTACAACAAGCCATCTGACTGAGCTTTTCATGCCATCGACACACAACTGAAACGAGTTTATTTTGCAGAGTTCGGCCCCTACTTTTTGTGACATTTTGTTACTGTGTTTTGCAGTTAGGTACTTATGTATTTATACTTATAACCTTTTTCGTTACTGCACATTTTCAACTATAATAAAAATCGAAGTATTTATTTCCACAAGCGGCGAACGTAAGAAATAGCCCAAATTTCACGAACAACTCAATATCACAGAAAACAATCCAATACAGGGTGACTGTTATTTTAATATTTTATTTCATGATTCCGACTTTTATTCCTCACAACACTGATATACAAAAAAATATTGTGTATGTTATAGAGAAAATGAATTTCTATGTGCCGTGTTCAAAATATACACACATCATCAAACGGAATTAAATATCTCCATAACATCACATTTTATATGGAGTCACTATTTATTATATTTCTATTTAGGAAGACTATTATACAAAGGCATTTTAATTTACTATACTGATTTTCTGATTTAATATAGGGTGAAATTTTTCTAGTGACCGGTAGCGAAAATGCAGGTTGGACTGGTAAGGAACAACTTTCCCCAAGGAAAAAAGGAGGACGAAATATAAAAAATTGGGTCCTCACTACAAAATTGCAGATCAGCTGATTTGAGTTACCATGGAAGGTAGTTTTTTTTCTTTCCTTTCCAAATTCGACTTATGTTCGTCGGGGAAAGTTGTTCCTTACCACCAGCCTGCATTTTCGCTATCACTTACTAGTAAACATATCACTCTTTATCTATGCATTTACTCTATAACATACACAAAAAAATTATAAAATGGCTTTGCAATGAGAATCCTTTGTATGAAAAGTTTCTGATATTTGTATGGTAACAAAACATTTCATCGAATGAATTTTCAATACAAAACCATCTATAAGTACGGCCGTTGGAATAGGCTATATTTGACAGTTGTCAAACTCTTTTTAAAAGCTGTTAAATTTAGTCTATACGCAATCGACCGTAGTTTGAAATACTTCAGCTACATACATAATGGAAAACGTTTATAACAATAACCAGTACTGTAGTACTTTTATTTTAAACTTTACTAGCTAAGCATAATATCGATATAGGTTTCGATTCTAACTGGAAACTTCTTTAGCTAAATCTTAGCTGTAACTTGCGCAGATAAAGAATGGGTCCCGAATCGGCATCTTTATTATTGCTATCCTGCTCAAATGTCATAATATGATAGAAATAATACGGTTGCCAATTCTGGATTCATTCGTTATCTGTGCAAGTTATACTCTACAAAATGAGTGAGTCTCTTTCCTAGAGGAGCAAAAGAAAAGAGGAACATACGGGGTTATTTTTTAGTCAGTGCGCAAACTTTGCAGGGCTTTTCTACTCGAGATTCTGAGCAACTTTTACTATGGGGCCACCTGCGAATGCGCAAAAAAAAATGTTGATGTTCCATAGAAAAATTCATACCTACTCGGTAAAAATGTATGGAACACCCACATTTTTTTTTTAGATTACTTAGGTGGCCCCATAGTAGAAGTTGTTTAGAATCACGAGTAGAAACATCCTGCAAAATTTGCGCACTGACTAAAAAATAATCCTGTATACAGCCGCCATTTGTTCTGCAGATTTCTTGTCACTTTATTTACCTTATTCAAGAACTCTAGGAAGTGACAAGAATGTTGAAGAAGATTTAGCTAAAGAAGTATCCTGCCAGATTCGAAGCCTTTTTAACTATAAGTTAACAAGAAAAAACTAATATTGTAACTGCGGCTTTGCAGTTATTGATGACAATTTATATTAGAAATTGTATTTTAAAAAGGTTTAGATTTTGCTGTCTGCCGAAAAATTATATTCTGCTTATAATGCGACTATTGTTGTTTGTTTTATCTTACAAATAAGTAACATTTTTGTTTTAATTTTAGTAGGTATTCAAATATTTGTAAGCCGCAAGTTTGTGATAAAAAGGAACTGTATTCATTTTATAACTTACAGCTAAAACAGCGAAAAGTTCTAAACACGCGAAACAACTTCATACGATTCCCTAAAATTCATTATGCATTTTATTTTTACTGTACACCTTGGCCAATTTAATAGGCCTAATTTGAGTTCTTAGGGAGGTCAATTTTATTGTATTATGGGTTTTTCAAATCAGGTCTATCATATCGTTTTTCTATTTCATTGAAGTGAACGAGTAGTTTTCTGTTACTATACAGGGTATTAATTTGAGTGCAGGGTAGGTCCAGTATTGATAAAGAAACTTTAAAAAATATTTAAAATATAGTAGTGAATTACTTTTTGTAATTATTTTTCAATATTTTTTTAGCGTTTCTTTATCGATAACACCGTGCAAAGTTTGTAGTTTTAGGGTATCATGATTTAGGAATCAACATGTATAATCAATCCATTTAGATCTTACAATCGATTTGTGTGACGATTTTGATACATAAATA
Organism: Phthorimaea operculella; assembly: GCA_024500475.1. Lineage (NCBI taxonomy): Eukaryota > Metazoa > Arthropoda > Insecta > Lepidoptera > Gelechiidae > Phthorimaea > Phthorimaea operculella. The sequence goes on from JANFCV010000560.1 coordinate 36,387, forward strand.
TCTTAGCCCCTATTTATTTCATATACCAGTAGAAAATAAGTATACTGCATTATATTTTAAGTTAGTTAATTCACAAATATATTGCATTTTGTTTCACTCAATTTTGCCCGACATTGCGAAGCAAACATGGGTTTTAATGTCTTCTATCCAAGTAAGCTAAGTACGCCATTAATTTACTTATGCGTAAGTAATGAAACTACAAAATAGGCGTGCTACGTATGAACCAGATAATTAGGTTACATTAGTAATTTATTGTTAATAGGCTCTGAAAGACAGACATATTTTACAAATTTTAATTCAAGTTTCATAAGTTAAGTAAATAAGGTTTATAAGTTGGTTCATTCCAACAAAATGGACGCTTTTCCTAACATACTGTATATTAAAACAGGTTTCAAGTACATATTTGTAACACGCCTGTTTGATTACAAACAACTACGAATTTCTACAGAAAAAAACGTTTAAGTAGCGTTAATTGTTCATTACCTATACATACATGTTTATGAGTCGCAAGTACTGATTCATGAAGTTGTGAAAACATTTCACGAATTTGTGACAACATTCACGAAGTTGCGAAAACATTTCACGAAGTTGCGAAAACATTTCACGAAGTTGCGAAATCCCTTCACGAAGTTGTGCAAACATTCACGAAGTTATGACACCACTTATGAAGTTGCGACAACATTTTGACGATGAAACATATCCCCACACACTCGCGGATTGAAGTAGCGTTCAATGTTCATTACCTATACATGCTGATGAGGCGCAAGTATTGTTCATAAGAGTACTGCGACATATCTGCGGGGGCAGAGGGGGTGGAGGGTGCGGGGTGCGAGGCGCGGCGCGCGGGCGGCGGCGCGGGGCCGGGGGGTCAGAAACAGTGATCCTGAAAACAAAAGGAATACTTTCACAAAATATATTCATCCATAGAGTTTGATCGAGCAGGTATTAATTTTTCTATTGAACAAATTTTTTTTGCGACATAGGAGACTAAGTCGAAAATTTTGCATGTTTGAAAATTTTGCATGTTTTTGATAATCTAATCTGCACAACTTTTCTCTTAAAAAGTCAACATATACAGGGAGTAACAGAAAGGGTATAACAAACCGAAAGGAGGTCAAAGGTACTCATGAAACTGAACAACTTTCCCCATGGATCATGGGTCGACATATGAAAAATGAATTTTGACCTCTCATAGTAAATCAATCAATTTGATCGGCGATTATGTACGGGAGGTTACATTTTTTTTTCACATTTCAACCCATGTTCCATGGGAGAAGTTTTTCAGTTTCATGAGTACCTTGACCTCCTTTTGGCTTGTTATACCCTTTCTGTTACTCCCGGTATAAACTGTAACGTTTTATTACCTGTGTGGGTCAGTCTTGCCGCGCGCGCTTGGCAGGAGGCTCTCCCTCTCCGCTCCAGTATGCCAAGTCAGGCAGCCATTTTAACAGCTGGGCATCGAAGAACTCTTCGAGCCGTTTAGCGTCCTTGTAGATATATCAACTGATATGCGCACTCTATAGCTTGCTTATACCGAGGGTAACAAAAAAGGTATAACAAGCCCAAAAGAGGTCAAGTTACTCATGAAACTGAACAACTTTCTCCATGGAACATGAAAAAAAGAAATTGGATCTCCCATATCAGCTGATTGATTTACTATGGGAGATCCAATTATTTTTTTCGTTTTTCGCCCCTTGTTCAATAGAGAAAGTTGCTCAGTTTCATGAGTGCCTCCTTTCGGTTTGTTTGTTACTTCCTGTATATTTCTAAGGTCATCACCGATTCGACGCGCGTCGTCTCTTTCGTTTCATATGGAAACGGTTTCAGGGGTCGCGATGTCTCATGTCTTATGTCTTACGTCTCGTGTGTGAAAATAGGCTCTAACTTACCTGTGCGGGTCAGTCTTGCCGCGCGCGCTTGGCGGGGGGCTCTCCCTCTCCGCTCCAGTACGCGAGGTCGGGCAGCCATTTTAGCAGCTGAGCGTCGAAGAACTCTTCGAGCCGTTTAGCGTCCTTGTAGATTTGGGAGTCCGCCTGTATAATCATTACATGATAAACAAAATAAGTGATTGTAAAAATTGGCAAAGACGTATAGAGCATTTACGGTTGTAAATGTTGTTGACATTATGATTATGACAATATTTATAAAGCTATGGCAACATTCACGATGTTTCGAACAATATTTACGAGGTTATGACAACATTAAAAAAATATGACCATTCACATAGTAACATAAAGATTCCCGATATTATGTCAACATTTTCGAAGTTATGACAAAATACACGAAGTTATAACAATATTACCAAAGTTATAACTAAAGTTATGTTAAAATTTACAAAGTTTTGACAACATTCACAAAACTATGACCATATTGACGAATTTATGACAACATTTATGAAGTTATGATATGACATAATGCATGGAGTAATAACAAAAATAGACGAAGTTATGACTAAAAGTACGAAGTTATGACAAAATATAAGAAGTGCATACTTACAGGGTTGTAGTGATATGCATTGCGGAACATCAGTCGGCAGTCTGAGACGAACTGCGCGGGGTGCGTGTACAGCTGTGGGGACCCCGGCTGCAGCTTCATACGGATCATGTCCAGACACATTGGATGTTGGATCTGTGGTATAAATAAAAAGATTTGTTTAATTTAGGTACAGTTAGGTTTTGTCTAACGTAATGAAAACGGCTGTTTACGCACTGCCTACTCCGCAAGGAATATATGCGTGATATTTTTCCTTTGCCTCCGAAAGGGTCTACATACATCTCAGCGTGCTACACTTACAGCTGCCCCCGAAGGGGGATACATACATCTCAGCGTGCCACACCTAGCCCTGTACGTGCAATGGGAGAGTTTTAAAGTAGTTGTTTCTTACCTTAGAGTGATAGTGAATATTTTCGGTAGGTACGGGTTCCCTGAACGCGAGACTGGGCTCGTATTGGCAGTAGAGCTCCAGAGTGACACGATCTATTTTAATCTTGGGCATCATGGGGGAAAGCCCCCCTTTTTATACCGGAATTAACAAAAAGGTTATAACAAGCCGAAAGGAGGTCAAGGTACTTATGTAACTGAACAACTTTTCCCATGGAACACAGGTCGAAACATGAAATTTGGACCTCCCAAGGTAAGTCAATCAGCTGATCGGCGATTTTGCATGGGAGGTAAAATTTTTGTTTCATGGTTCAACCTATGTTCCATGGGGAAAGTTGTTCAGTTTCATTGACAGAAGACACCCTTAACGGATCCGCCACTAATAAAATTACACCCTATATTGTCTTACCTTAGAGTGATAGTGAATATTCTCGGTTGGTACTGGCTCCCTGAAAGCCAAACTCGGTTCGTATTGGCAATACAGCTCGAGAGTGACGCGCTCAATAATCTTCCGCATCCTGGGCGAGAGCCCTCCTCCGGGCGGGGGCGCGGTGTCGGGGGGAAGCTCCGCAAAGTTCACGCAGAGTAGGCATTGCCAGGTTTCCGTTTCACTGTAAATAGAAGAAAAGCGATCAAATATTTCCCATTAATTGTACAGTCCAGCAAAATAGAGCAGACAAAAAATTAGGGCGCCATTTGGTATGAAATTGTAAAACTAAATTTGACAGACTGAATGATGTTTTTTGCCGTTTGTTGCCAGCTATGAATAGCATCACCCCAATTCTTTCCATAGGTAACATAAAAACCGAGAGATATTCATCCAGAGATTTCAGAATGGCAACCAAGTTCCCTGTGAATAAAACATCTTGCACTGCGCTCACCGATTCGCCTGCCAAGCGTGGTGACAACACTCCCCGAAAAGTGGAGGCTTATGTCCAGCAATGGAATGGTGTGGCTATGTAGTTTGTTTTTAGTTTTCTTTGTGATAAAATACATAACCTCCTAAGGCCTCTTATGCAAAATTTTGTACATAACAAATATTGGCTTTCAGTCTAATCTTTTGAAATATTTTCTTGGGCCTTAGGACGATATGACGATACAATACTCACTCGGGCAGTTTCTCTATAGTGGGTATATGACAGTACTGGTGGAACACCTTGGGGCATTTATCACAACACATGAGCTCTCCTCCGTCCATGCAGACGGCGCACCAGTCCTCGTTGGGGTCGCTCGGACCGCTCGCTGTTACTGCCGCGGTTAGGGGTTTCACTGTGGATTAGAAAAATATTGTGTTACAATAATCATGTTACGTGCTAAGATAATAAATAGTACGTTGTCAACGCGGTAAAAAAAAAGGAACGTGTAGTTTGAGGTCCGAAGCGCAGCTGAGTATTTAACACCATTTCAGTGTACGTTTTTCTTGGAGTGTGTATTTTGTGTGTGTGTGTGTGTGTGTTTAGTAGGCTGAACCATGACCTTGCGATTCGGATGTTGTGGATTTGATATTGTCATTTGATTGTCTGTTTTTGAAATTGTTTCTTGTTGAACCTTAAGTGTATAATTAGAATAAGTGCTTGAAGAAATGTGTTTAAAAGATTTGAGTGTGCATTGAATGACAGTCATTTCAGTGTGACTTGGTGACTAGAAGTCACCAGTTGGTAAGAGATCGTGTAGGATTGTAGGATGCAGGATAGGGATCAGATCTGTGGAAAGAGCATGTGGCCAAGGTCCTCTTTGGATCGCCGAGTCAGCGGAGTTAGTTAGTTAGTATTTTTTGTGTATGGTTATATTCAGTCTGTCAATACAGCGTTAGCTGTGTGTATAGATGTAAATTAACGGTTAACTACCGTTATTTAACTTAATTCGCCGTTAACTACCAATACTTTACCAGTTAACTATGGTTATTTAACCAAGTGCGGTATTGACACGGTGAAGCATAATATGAGTTTTAAAGTTTTTTTATGCGTTGATAATTATTGTCGATCACATTATGATGCTCAAAATGTTACACGGATACTTCCCTTAGAAGCATTTAGAGAAAGTAACAGAGATAAATGTTAAAGTCTTTCATTTTTGCTTGAAAAGAGTGCTGTAGGTAAGTGAGATAGATGCGCGGCCGCATAAAGCCGTGAGTTGTACTCTTTCCTTTGGTAAACACACTACGACCGAAATTCGGCGGCTGAATTCCGTTCCGTCAGTGTTCGGCGTTTTCGGTTGGGGACCTTGGGGATGACACACTACAAGCGCCGAAATTAAGTACGAATCACGCCGAATTACTTCGGACCGAAATTCGGCGACGGAATTTCGGCTGATGTGTGTCACACGTAATGCAAATAACAATGCTGGCGTAATTGCGCCGAATTCCGTCGCGTAATTTCAGTCGTAGTATGTCGACGCACTAAGAGCATCTTGTCAAAATGGCTTTAATTCGAACTGACGTTATCCACTGAGCATACCTACCTACATACACGCGGTTTCGATGATGTTCAGAAAATATTTCAAATATGTCGTTTTGGTTGTTTTTGGTGGATGCGCCATCGGTTTTTAGCTTTCCATGCTAGTCTACTGAGCTATATCTTGGTCGATCAGGTACTAGGCACACCTACAGTCACGCCTATACCCCTTACGGGGTACCTAAACAAAGCGTCAACGGACAAAAAATAGCTCTCACTTATAGACTAAAACTATTTAACTGGAAACACATATCGTTAATTATACCCCTAACCAACAGCTTTTCAAAACATTTATTAAAAACTCCATACAATAAAAAACAATATGAAAATAACCGTAAAAACCCAGTCTGACTGGTTATTAACCGTTAATAACCAAAAAACCCGTTAATAACCACCCGGTTAAAATCGTTATTAACCGGTTTCCCATCTATAGCTGTGTGTATGTTTTTGTGTTATATTATTGTCTAAAAAGGAATGCAGACTATGTTACCATTATTATGTGCGTCAGTGGAACTATGCACGCTGGGCGCGGGCGAGGGCGATGGTTCAGCATTTTCTGCGACCACTTGCACACCGTTCGAATCCAGTTTGGCGATAGTGGCCATCAGATCTTGGACGGATTGGAATAGAACCATGACATCGAGATAGGTGGTCTAGTAGGCTGAACCATGACCTCGCGATTCGGATGTTGTGGATTTGATATTGTCATTTCATTGTCTGGTACTGAAATTGTATCTCGTGTAACCCTAAGTGTATAACTAGAATTAGTGTGTGTTAAAGAAATGTGTGTATTTGAAATATTTGAGTGTGCATTGAATGACAGTAGGATTGTAGGATGCAGGATAGGGATCAGTGGAAAGAGCTTGTTTCGGAGGCCAAGGTCCTCTTTAGGTCGCCGAGTCAGCGGAGTATTTTTTGTGTATGGTTATATTCAGTCTGTCAAAACAGCGTGCGCGAGCTGTGTGTATGTTTTTGTGTTATATTATAGTGTCTAAAAAGGAATATAGAATATGTTACCATTATTATGTGCGTCAGTAGAACTATGCACACTGGGCGCAGGGGAAGGCGATGGTTCAGCGTTCTCCGCGACCACTTGCACACCGTTCGAGTCCAGTTTGGCGATAGTGGCCATCAGATCTTGGACGGATTCCGCGCAAACTTTGTCCAACTCCATTGGTACTGTGCCCTGAAATAAAAAAGATACATGTTTTGGTGGGATCTGGTAGGCTAGGTATAATAATAAGCCGAGAAGGAAAAACTCCGAAAATAAATAATAATAATGAACATGCTTTAGCAAAAGTAATAAACAAATTCATGAATAAAACTAACTCACAATGGTCAATCACAGAACAAATTATAAAACTCAAAATTAAAACTATTCTTATCATTTTCAGTCACATAAAATTCGAAAGGGACAGGAAGAACTTTTAGGCGGCAAGTGAAAGATGGTGAAAAAACTAGTGGAAAAAACATAAGAAAAAGTCGAAATTTCACTAATTATACAGAACAAAATTTGATGTCCGTTTTAATTTATCTAAGGCTAGTCAGTTCTATTGAGTTTACTCTGTTAAAGAACTGATATAATTATGATGAAAAAGTGGTAGCGGAAAGATATTGTTCTCTCACAATCTTGTTGAAAATAGAACAAAACTATATAAGCCGAAAGGAGGTCAAGGTACTCAAGAAACTGAACAACTTTCCCCATAGAACACGGGTCAAAATATTTAAAAAAAAATGGGTCTCCCATAGTTAATCAAACAGCTGATCGGCGAATTTATATGGGAGGTCCAAATGTTATTTTCATATTTCGACCCATGTTCCATAGGAAAAGTTGTTCAGTTTCATGAGTACCTTGGCTTTCAGCTTGTAATACCCTTTTTGTACTCCCTGAATATTCATACATAACTTAAAACTTACATGCAAACTAGGACTCGGTGTCTTAGGGTTGGTAGACGTGAAAAGGGAAGGTTGTCGCGGCGTGTTCTGCCTCGACAGCGTTATCTTGAAGTTGTCTCACTTACATGCAAACTAGGACTCGGTGTCTTAGGGTTGGTAGACGTGACAAGGGAAGGTTGTCGCGGCGTGTTCTGCCTCGACAGCGTTATCTTGAAGTTGTCTCACTTACATGCAAACTAGGACTCGGTGTCTTAGGGTTGGTAGACGTGACAAGGAAGGTTGTCGCGGCGTGTTCTGCCTCGACAGCGTTATCTTGAAGTTGTCTCACTTACATGCAAACTAGGACTCGGTGTCTTAGGGTTGGTAGACGTGACAAGGGAAGGTTGTCGCGGCGTGTTCTGCCTCGACAGCGTTATCTTGAAGTTGTCTCACTTACATGCAAACTAGGACTCGGTGTCTTAGGGTTGGTAGACGTGACAAGGAAGGTTGTCGCGGCGTGTTCTGCCTCGACAGCGTTATCTTGAAGTTGTCTCACTTACATGCAAACTAGGACTCGGTGTCTTAGGGTTGGTAGACGTGACAAGGGAAGGTTGTCGCGGCGTGTTCTGCCTCGACAGCGTTATCTTGAAGTTGTCTCACTTACATGCAAACTAGGACTCGGTGTCTTAGGGTTGGTAGACGTGACAAGGAAGGTTGTCGCGGCGTGTTCTGCCTCGACAGCGTTATCTTGAAGTTGTCTCACTTACATGCAAACTAGGACTCGGTGTCTTAGGGTTGGTAGACGTGACAAGGGAAGGTTGTCGCGGCGTGTTCTGCCTCGACAGCGTTATCTTGAAGTTGTCTCACTTACATGCAAACTAGGACTCGGTGTCTTAGGGTTGGTAGACGTGACAAGGGAAGGTTGTCGCGGCGTGTTCTGCCTCGACAGCGTTATCTTGAAGTTGTCTCACTTACATGCAAACTAGGACTCGGTGTCTTAGGGTTGGTAGACGTGACAAGGAAGGTTGTCGCGGCGTGTTCTGCCTCGACAGCGTTATCTTGAAGTTGTCTCACTTACATGCAAACTAGGACTCGGTGTCTTAGGGTTGGTAGACGTGACAAGGGAAGGTTGTCGCGGCGTGTTCTGCCTCGACAGCGTTATCTTGAAGTTGTCTCACTTACATGCAAACTAGGACTCGGTGTCTTAGGGTTGGTAGACGTGACAAGGGAAGGTTGTCGCGGCGTGTTCTGCCTCGACAGCGTTATCTTGAAGTTGTCCCCGGATACACTGCTGCCTGCTATCGGTTCTGTGCCGCCTGGAACAATATTTAATCATTAGTATCATCATCATCTGCCTGCCCATATCCCAATTTATCTGGGGTCGGCGCAACATCTTCTTCATTTTCGTCTTTTTCTTCCATTCATCTCTTTCAGCAGTCAAATCCTCGTAATCATTAGTATTAACATTTGAAGCATTAAAAGAGACATAAACAAAGACAACAGGACACTTTATTTCTACTAAAAACTTTTTTCATCTGACATACAGTAAGAGCGGTTTCTCACAACGTCCGATCTGAATGTGATCCGAAATTGTGAAAATACAATGTGGGTCAAAAGAAGTAATCTGATGTGATTAGTCTTTTTTAAAAACATAAGCACATAAATTCTGAATCTTCAAAGAATTAACGAAATTTTAGATTTTTGGAAAAAAATTCACCGCAGGCAGGATTTGCGACCTTCGGCATCAGTACTGCCGACGCCCTAATAGCCCGAGCGGCGACTGGTCTAATCCATACCTCACAAAAGAATAGAATAATTTAGCTATGTACGGGTAGAGGAGCTCGAGTACTTCGGATTGGTCGTGGTCTGCCGCGGCAGCCGTTTGGCGGAATAGCTAAAGTTTGCCCTCTGAAAAAGTTAAAATATCTCATCGAAGAATAGAATGAGACATGGCTGTAGCGATAGGAGCAGTTTAGTAAAGCTTATAAATCTTGGTCTGCCTTCTGCTATCTTGGCACGTTTGGCGGAGTAGCTAAAAGTATGCCCTCTTAAAAAAGTAAAAAATATCTCATCGAAGAATAGAATGAAAATATATCGTACCGATAGCTTGCTTTAGTATATGGCCACAGCCTGGCAGTTTTCCAGTCCGACCACTTTTACTTTTTAGTAAAATTTTATCTCTTCGAATAAAAGAATAAAAATATGTCGTACGGATAGCTTGCTTAAGTCTGCCTAGAAAAACTGGTCTGCCTGACCACAGCCTGGCAGTTTTCAGATACGACCACTTTTACTTTTTTTGAGAAATTTTTATTTCTTCGAATAACAGAATGAAACTAAGTTGTAATAATAGTTTATTTAAAGCTGAACACATATTGGTCTGCCTGAGCTCAGTCCGGTAGTTTCTCCGATGCGATCACTTTTCACTCTCAGTAAATTTCAATTTTAAAGGACCTGACTTTGTTTATTAGGAGGCCCGTCAATAAAATGAAAATTTGTCGGTGTATAGAAGTGAGATTTACAGAGCTGTAATCTCTCAATGTCTAGATGAAGAATAAGTATGTTAATTTCAAGAATCTACAACTTCAGATGTATTTGTAGTAATTATTTCAAAAATACAATACTTGGGAAAACATTTTCTTCATCTGGACATTGAGAGATTACAGCTCTGTAAATCTCAATTCTATACACCGACAAATTTTCATTTTATTGACGGGCCACTCCTAATAAACAAAGTCAGATCCTTTAAAATTGAAATTTACTGAGAGTGAAAAGTGATCGCATCGGAGAAACTACCGGACTGAGCTCAGGCAGACCAAGGGATATGTGTTCAGCTTTAAATAAACTATTATTACAACTTAGTTTCATTCTGTTATTCGAAGAAATAAAAATTTCTCAAAAAAGTAAAAGTGGTCGTATCTGAAAACTGCCAGGCTGTGGTCAGCAGACCAGTATTTTTCTAGGCAGACTTAAGCAAGCTATCGGTACGACATATTTTTATTCTTTTATTCGAAGAGATAAAAATTTTACTAAAAAAGTAAAAGTGGTCGGACAAACTGCCAGGCTGTGGCCAGGCAGACCAGTATATGTAGGCAGACTCAAGCAAGCTATCGGTACGATATATTTTCATTCTATTCTTCGATGAGATATTTTTTACTTTTTTAAGAGGGCATACTTTTAGCTACTCCGCCAAACGTGCCAAGATAGCAGAAGGCAGACCAAGATTTATAAGCTTTACTAAACTGCTCCTATCGCTACAGCCATGTCTCATTCTATTCTTCGATGAGATATTTTTAACTTTTTCAGAGGGCAAACTTTAGCTATTCCGCCAAACGTGCTGCGCCGCGGCAGACCACGACCAATCCGAAGTACTCGAGCTCCTCTACCCGTACATAGCTAAATTATTCTATTCTTTTGTGAGGTATGGATTAGACCAGTCGCCGCTCGGGCTATAACCAACTGGGCTACCGCGGTTCTAGTCGAGCCCGCGAAATTAATGAAGTATATCTTGTCTACTATCGCGTGGATGGGCTCCATCTACCGAGATAGTTTTGCAGCTAATTCCCAGCGACTAATTCATTCTTTACAGATTGAATGTAGTCAAAGCGATGAAAACCCGCGATAAATTGAATACCAAATTTTAAAACACTTCTCGTGTTAGGTATACAATTTTTAGAAAACTTCCAAAATTTTCACCGCAGGCAGGATGCCTTGATTGATGAAGTTTTCCAAAAATTGTATACCTAACACGAGATGTGTTTTAAAATTTGGTATTCGAAATTTTAGATGGTGGTGGAGCGCCTAAATTACTTACTTGTGGTTTTAGGCGCGTCTTTAGTCTTTACTTACTTCTACAGGACAATCACATAAAAAAAGCTAGTATAATGTTACTAATGTACAAGATTACCATTGTTAGCTTGATGTTGTGGTATATGCCACTTCGCATGTTGATAAAGTGGCGGAGCACCCATGTTCAGTCCACTTTGCCCCCCAACAGTCCACTTTGCCACCCAACAGTCCACTTTGCCGCCCTACAGTACACTTTGCCCCCCAACAGTCTACTTTGCCCCCGAACTGACCACTTTGCCCCCCCAACAGTCCACTTTGCCCCCCAATAGTCTACTTTGCCCCCGAACTGACCACATTGCCCCCCCCCCAACAGTCCACTTTGCCCTTGCAGCTCGCTTATGATCACTTACTGATGGTTTTTAGGCGCGTTTTTAGTCTTTACTTAATTTTACAGGACATTAACATAAAAAGCCAAATCTATGTTACCAATGTACAAAACTTACCATTATTAGCTTGATGTTGTGGTATATGCCACTTCGCGTGTTGATAGAGTGGCGGTGCTCCCATATTCAGTCCACTTTGCCCCCCCAACAGTCCACTTTGCCCCTGCAGCCCGCTTATGATCACTTGCTGGTGGTTCTGAGGTGCGGGGAGGGCGGGCAGGGGGTGTTGTGGCGCGGGGGAAGGGGTGCGGGGATCGTTAGAGCGGCGGCCGCCGACGCCCGCCATGTTTGCTTGCGACGCCGCGTAAGCTGCGTTGTTCGCGTAAGCGCCCATCACTAGAAAGAGAATATGAAATAAATATTATAAAGTTTACAAAGAATTACAAATTAGAACATACAACAACATTTTAAACATTTTTAGCTTAGAGTATACATTTACAGGGAGTAACATAAAGAGGATAACAATCAGAAAAGAAGTTAAATTTCGTCCTCCTTCCATACAAAATCGCCACTATTGGAGATCCAAATACTTTTACATATTCCGATTTCCGACCCATGTTCCATGGCGTAATAGTTTCATGAGTACTTTGACCTTCTTTCGGCTTGTTACTCCTTTTGTTACTCCCTGTATAAGCAAGCTATAGAGTGAGCGTATCGCCCCGCGCCGTACTATCAAGCGTAAGCAATAGATTCCATAGAATCCTACGTCAAAAGTATGACAAGTGTAGAGGATCAATAGTAGTTTTGCTACTAATGGACAGAGAGGTTGTGTTCGTACTAGTGCCACCCTTTCATACTCATTAAAGCGCACTCTAAAGCTTCCGTTTGAGCTTGACTGCGTCTATAGTGTTACTTTTGTAGATCTACAATTCAAGATGTAAGCAAATGCCGGAGATTTTGATATATCCGTATATCTTTAATTAGTTAAAATATTATTTCTCAAACATGCTAGGAAATATGACAATTTCTTTCAAAAAACAATCCAGAAAGTTTGACATTTTCTGTGATTTTGTAATTTCTGAACGATTTTCTTTTTTTTTTTTTTTTTTTATCTATGATGGGCTTACTCTTGACCCCAATCTTACCCTAGAGCAGAGATGGGATCTACGGTGGAGCGAGCTTGCCCAGAAGATGCCTATTCACTCTAGACTTAAAGAGATTCAGGTTATATGCACTCGGAAATACAGACGCAGGCAGGGAATTCCATTCTTTAGCCGTGCGCATAATGAAAGATGATTTGAAGCGCTTAGTGCGTAATATGGGTATATCAACTAAGAACGGATGGTAGCCGGCCGTGCGTCTGGATGTCCGATGGAAGAAAGGAGACGGTGGTATGAGCTCATGCAGCTCACGCGCACACTCTCCGAAGTACAATCTGTAGAAGACCGATAGGCAAGCAACCTTGCGGCGGTGAGCCAGGCTGTGAAGCTTGGTCGCCACCAGTTTTTTATCGCCTATTAATCTCTTGGCTCTGCGTTCCACCGAATCCAGTGCAGCAAGTTGGTATTTAGCCGAGCCATCCCAAAGGTGACAGCAGTACTCCATGCAAGATCGGACTTGAGCTTTATAAAGAGTTAGAAGCTGTTCAGGCGTGAAGTACCGCTTGACTTTATTCAGGACGCCCAACTTTCTAGCTGCAATTTGAGCCTTGGACTCGATGGTGGTGCCGAAGTTGAGGTCAGAGGACAGCTCCATGCCAAGGAGTTGAAGAGTGTTGGTTACTGGAACAGATGTACCCCGAAAAGTAGGAGAAAAGGTGAAAGGACTCCTTTTTGCGGAGAAAAGACACGCCTGCGTTTTTGAAGCATTGAAGCTGACGAGATTGTCTTCGCCCCACTGGGAGACGTTACTTAATGTCAGGCTCGTACGCTCAATCATAGCCTTTCTCAATCTTTGGATTTCATCACCACTGGCTCCTGCGCCGGACAGATATTTCTCGGTGACAGTACTGTCATCTGCGTACCCAACAATTCCTGAAGATAGAAGGTCATTGATGTGCAGCAGGAAAAGCGTCGCGGAGAGTACAGACCCTGAGGAACTCCGGCGTCAATAGCCTTGAGGTCAGAGGAGCAGCCGTCTATGACCACTCGGATCGACCGTTCACTCAGGAAGTCAGCCACCCAGCTACAGAAGCCAGTGGGTATGCCGTACGCTGGAAGCTTGCTCAACAGACTCGCATGCCACACCCTATCGAAGGCCTTTGAAATGTCCAGCGACACTGCTATTGCTTCGCCGTGGTTTTCAATGGCCTCGCCCCAGCAATGCGTTACGTACACTAGAAGATCTCCGTGGAACGCCCTCGGCGGAAGCCATATTGACAATCACTGAGAAGATCATTGTCTTCGAGGTACGAAAGCAGTTTGCAGTTCAGAACTCTTTCCATAACCTTACAGAGTACGGAAGTGATGGCGATCGGTCGATAGTTGCTAGGGTCGGCACGGCTGCCCTTCTTGGGCACAGGTTGCACATTGGCAAGCTTCCAAGATTTTGGTACAATTTTTGACACGAGAGAGGCGGTACAAGCGTGTCAGTACAGGAGACAACTCAGGCGCACAATACCTCAACAATCTTGCTGGTATGCCATCAGGACCACTGGCCTTGTTCACGTCCAGACTGCGAAGGGCTCTACGGACCTCTTTATTGTGCACTGTGATCTCAGACATCAAAGAATCACAGTGAGGTAAGGTGGGTGGATATTTCGAGCCAGCGTCTATACGAGAGTTGCTCGCAAACAGATCGGCAAATAAATTTGCTTTCTCTGCCGCGGTGTGGGCAAGCGACCCATCAGGTTTCTGCATTGGAGGTAGAGGGACGGCAGAAGTTGGATTCGACTGATTTCGAAAGGGACCAGAACTGCTTACTACCCGGTGGGTGTGATGCAAGCTTTGCCCCAATACGGCTAATATGGTCGAACCTAGCTTTTCGTAGCACCCGTTTGCAATACCTGGCGGCGGCATTATATGCTCTCTTCTTTGCTCGCACTCTTCTCGCTCGCACTTTTCGATCACGAGCTTTTGCCCAAGCAAGCGGACTGTTTACGAGCCTCAGCTCGAGCACAGTCCGCATTGAACCAAGGTTGGGCTTTATAACCGAGCGGGATATCGGAGAAAGGAATGAAATATTCCATTCCCTGCCGGATTACAGCTGTGATCGCATCAGCGACGTATGAGGGTCTTCCGAAGAGAAACACATTTGCCGCCACGGGTATGAAGCAAAGAAAGCACGCATCTCGTCCCAGTCTGCCGACTCGTATCGCCATACTCTCCTCGTGCCCCTAGGGTGTAATCCGGAGGAGAGCAGATGGACACGGATTTCACCACACAGTGGTCGGATGATCCCAGCGGAGCCGAGACCGAAACCGAATGTCTGTGCGGATCAGTTGTCAGCAGAAGGTCCAGGCAATTGGGTGTGTGGTCTGTGATATCTGGTATTCGCGTCGCTTGTTCCACCAGCTGGGTGAGATCTAGCGCCAATGCTAGTTTACGCGCCTCTCGCCCAGCATGGTCAGTTTTCTGGTATGGGAACAACCACTCTTTATGGTGAGCATTGAAGTCCCCCAGAAAAACAAGCTCTGCTGTTGGATATCGCTGAATTGCTGTATCTGCCGTCTCAGAGAGGTACTCCATGAGTCTAGTCGTCTCCTGATCTCCGCTGTGCGAACGATAAACACTGGCGTAGAGAGTTTTCTCTACTCCAGTGTCAACCAAAAGCCACAGCACGGGAAACCCTGAATTCTCAAAGCCACGGAGACGCTTACAGCAAACGTCATCGCGAACATACACACAGACCCCTGCACGCTTCTTAAACTTGTGCTCAAGAGTGTAACCAGGGTAGTTGAGGTATGCCACGTCCAACGGTGTTGCTATCTGCGTCTCCGTTAAGAAGAATAAGTGCGGCTTTTCAGTCTCCAGGTGGTGATGGACCGGGTCTAGGTTTGTGTGTAGACCTCGGATGTTCGTGAGGTGCACTTTGAGTGGGAGGAAGTGTTGCCGTTGGTCAAACTTTTTCTTCTTTTTTAGCTTTTTCATGTTTTTAAAAGAGTTTTTTTGGGGGAAAGAAAAGATAGTCGAGGCGCTGCTTAGAAACCCTACTCGTACCTTTCGGTTCAACTGATCAGAGAGGGAACTCGCTTGGACGCCCGAGCCCCCCCGATAACACTCCACCGGGTCCTCCCATCCAGCCGCCAACTGGCACGGTGGAGTATACCGGGATTTTTCACAGTTGGCGGGGCAGCCTTTGCGCGTGGCTAGCGCGCAAGTCGGGCCCCCTACTGACTGCGGTCGGCCAACGGCTGAGACCGTGCCTCGGATCCCGCTACCCTCCAAAACGAGTTACCGGATACAGCATCACCTAAAGACAAAGACCGGTTCCGGCAGCGCAACTGACTACATTGCTACCCCCCAATGGCACTGGCAGTCCCGCACACCGACGGAACACAGCAAGGCTGTTTGGCGCCGGACTCCGGCGGGATGGTGGTCGCGAGCCAGGCGGCCCCTTTCATGGCCTACCACCGCTTTTGGGATCTTCAGCCGCCAACACACATAGTGAGGACGTTGCCCGGGGTGGACCGCTAGGAGGTAGACCCCACCCACCCCAAAACTTATTTTTATTACACAACTACAATCGTAGACAGAGAAAACTTACTTTTCTCTGTCTACGACTACAATGAATTCCAATACAACTTTTCTGGCGCGATATCGAAATCGTTCAGAAATTACAAAATAAAAAAAGAACAACTCCAAATCCACATCTTGACTTAGTAATCAGTAAAACAACTTTTTATATCAAATTACTATAAAATTAAAATCTTTATAATTTCCTAGCATTTTTTTGAGAAAAGCACTATGTAAGCCTCGGGGAAAATGACTTTGGTAGACTCGTATATTTAAAGTTCAAACTCTACTCGTCAATCAAAGTCTTATTTTCCGTCCTCGTCAACAATCTACTATTAAATACATAGCAATTATTATTATAAATAATTATTATATTGGATACTAACTCTCTAAGATCCCATAGACCTTTTCTGAAAACAAATTAATTATTCTTTTGGAGGATAAAATACTAGTAACATTTTTTAGAAGAAGACAGGAGTAATTAATTATTTTTTAACAACAGATAGTTTTATTTTTTATTTATTTAAACAGAATTATGTTTAGTTTTGACATTGTGTTTTTATAATTTAATTTAATTGCTTGACATTTTTAAATTCATAATTTTGTATTTGGAGATAGAGGGTCGCCCTGCTTGACGCCTTTGCTGATTTTGAACGATGGACCTGAGCTTTCTAGTTTGATGGCAGCAGTACTATTGGAATATATAAGTTTGAGAATGTCTATATAATTTTGGTCTATTTCTTGTTTTTGAAGAGCATTGAACAATGCGGTATGTAGTAAACTATCAAAGGCTTTTGAATAATCTACAAAGGCAAGGTAGAGGGGTAAATTAAATTCTTGGTGTTTTTCGATGAGCTGGTTTAATGTGTGTAAATGATCCGTTGTAGAAAGCCCAGGTCTGAAGCCGGCTTGTTCTGGGGGTTGATGCAGATCTAATTTCCCGGATATGCGACGTTCAATTATTTTAATGAATGTTTTATACATATGAGAGACAAGACTTATCGGACGATAGTTGTTGATGTCCGTCTTGTCGCCTTTTTTATGCAAAAGTACTATATTGGAGTGGCTTAATTTTGTGGGTAGTTTTCCAGATTTTAAAATATTATTGAATAATGCAGTCAAGTGAGGTATAAGAGTGGGTTCTCCTATTTTCAATGCTTCGGTGGTGATGCCATCTTCACCCGGACTTTTATTGAACTTCATTCTCCGCAACGTTTGTTGCACTTCTAGTTCTGTTATAAGTGGGATGGCATCATTATACACATAGTTACATACACATACACATAGCGACCCTCTATCTCCAAAACTGTTTACTAGTGCCTTAGAGGAAGTTTTCCGAGGGCTCGCGGATACCTGGAATGGGCGAGGTGTTGACATTGGCGGAAGAAGATTAACAAATCTTCGATTCGCCGATGACATCATCTTATTTTCAACAACAGCGTCAGAACTACAGCTCATGCTGCAAGATCTAAGCACTGCCAGTCTTGGGGTGGGACTGATGATGAATATGTCAAAGACCAAGCTTATGACAAATAGCATAAAATACGGGGTAACAGTGGATGCTGGGAGAATGGAATATGTCAATGAGTATCTTTATCTGGGCCAAATAGTTTCTTTCCAGGCACGTCAAGACAAAGAAGTTGCTAGACGCACCGAAAATGCCTGGAGGAGCTATTGGTCCATGAAAGAGCACATGAAGAGTGACCTACCGATTTCGCTCAAACGAAAACTCATGGACGTATGCATTCTCCCAATCCTTACCTACTGTGCTCAGACTTGGTCTTTGACGGAAGCTCAAAGGTCCAGCCTCAAGATTTGTCAGCGTGCCATGGAGCGCAGTATGTTAGGCCTGAAGCGGACTGACCGGGTCAGGAATACTATATTGCGTTCCAAGACGAAGATTTCTGACGCAGCCCGTTCGGCAGCCAAACTTAAATGGGATTGGGCCGGTCATGTATGTCGTATGCCGGATGATCTGTGGGCGAAAACAGCAACCCTGTGGAAACCACCCACATCGAGACGACGCCGCGGAAGACCCCGTCGTAGGTGGCGCGACGAGCTGGATGCATATAGTAAAGATTGGCACCTGGATGCTCAAAATAGAACAGGATGGAAAGAGGAAAGGGAGGCCTTTGCCCAGCAGTGGGACAATGTAGGCTAATTAAGAAGATAAGATAAGATAATTTTTTATTTGCATGCCAATGAACGGCATATTTTGTACCGTCTTGCTTGTGAATAAAGAATCATTCATTCATATAACCTGATTCATAGAAGAAAGGGACCTGCACTGGCAACTTTATTGCTTGCGTTTTTTTCATATTACATGACATTTGAGCAAGATGTCAACAATAATGTTGCCATTTCGGGTCCCCTCGTTCTTCTATGAATCATGTAGTACATATATAGTCCGACAACTTCGTGCGCGACCCTCCTGCGGGGTACAGACGTGCGGCGCGGATGCGCGTGTCTCCCTTCCCCGCTACACCTCCCGCTACCCGCTGACATCTCCCCCCTCAACGTCTGTCACCCCTAGGGAGGGTCGCGCACGAAGCTGTCGGACTATAGTTATGTTATGATCATACTCACTCTGCTGGTACGCTTGCTGCATGGCCTGCTGTGCTGGGTGCATCGCTTGGTGCGGCCTGTTAGCTCGCGCGGGCGTCAGTAGACCACGCAGGTTCATCTCGTATACAAGGTGTTATATATGACCATACTCACTCTGCTGGTACGCTTGCTGCATGGCCTGCTGCGCTGGGTGCATCGCTTGGTGCGGCCTGTTAGCTCGCGCGGGCGTCAGTAGACCACGCAGGTTCATCTCGTATACAAGGTGTTATATATGATCATACTCACTCTGCTGGTACGCTTGCTGCATGGCCTGCTGTGCTGGGTGCATCGCTTGGTGCGGCCTGTTAGCTCGCGCGGGCGTCAGTAGACCACGCAGGTTCATCTCGTATACAAGGTGTTATATATGATCATACTCACTCTGCTGGTACGCTTGCTGCATGGCCTGCTGTGCTGGGTGCATCGCTTGGTGCGGCCTGTTAGCTCGCGCGGGCGTCAGTAGACCACGCAGGTTCATCTCGTATACAAGGTGTTATATATGACCATACTCACTCTGCTGGTACGCTTGCTGCATGGCCTGCTGCGCTGGGTGCATCGCTTGGTGCGGCCTGTTAGCTCGCGCGGGCGTCAGTAGACCACGCAGGTTCATCTCGTATACAAGGTGTTATA
The DNA here is from genome assembly GCA_024500475.1 of Phthorimaea operculella. NCBI lineage: Eukaryota > Metazoa > Arthropoda > Insecta > Lepidoptera > Gelechiidae > Phthorimaea > Phthorimaea operculella. The sequence goes on from JANFCV010000560.1 coordinate 55,668, forward strand.
TATGACCATACTCACTCTGCTGGTACGCTTGCTGCATGGCCTGCTGTGCTGGGTGCATCGCTTGGTGCGGCCTGTTAGCTCGCGCGGGCGTCAGTAGACCACGCAGGTTCATCTCGTATACAAGGTGTTATATATGATCATACTCACTCTGCTGGTACGCTTGCTGCATGGCCTGCTGTGCTGGGTGCATCGCTTGGTGCGGCCTGTTAGCTCGCGCGGGCGTCAGTAGACCACGCAGGTTCATCTCGTATACAAGGTGTTAGTTATGACCATACTCACTCTGCTGGTACGCTTGCTGCATGGCCTGCTGTGCTGGGTGCATCGCTTGGTGCGGCCTGTTAGCTCGCGCGGGCGTCAGTAGACCACGCAGGTTCATCTCGTATACAAGGTGTTATATATGATCATACTCACTCTGCTGGTACGCTTGCTGCATGGCCTGCTGTGCTGGGTGCATCGCTTGGTGCGGCCTGTTAGCTCGCGCGGGCGTCAGTAGACCACGCAGGTTCATCTCGTATACAAGGTGTTAGTTATGACCATACTCACTCTGCTGATACGCTTGCTGCATGGCCTGCTGTGCTGGGTGCATCGCTTGGTGCGGCCTGTTAGCTCGCGCGGGCGTCAGTAGACCACGCAGGTTCATCTCGTATACAAGGTGTTAGTTATGACCATACTCACTCTGCTGATACGCTTGCTGCATGGCCTGCTGTGCTGGGTGCATCGCTTGGTGCGGCCTGTTAGCTCGTGCAGGGGTTAATAACCCACGAAGGTTCATCTCACTCATACCTGCAATGGAAAACATTTGTGAAACATGGGCCTAGATAGGTTTTATTATAATTATTATGAGCCTGTAATGTGGGCGGCCCCGGAAGAAGTGGTGCGATGATCTTAACGCATACTTGATAGACTGGCCTAGTCTGACGCTGGACCGAGATACGTGGAAAAAGAGGAGAGAGCCCTGCAGTGGGACAGTACCGGTAGGTTTAAGTTGGTGGAATAAACTGCCAGTCAGCAATGCCTAATATTTGCATTACGAAATCATTTTCATTTTTTTGGTATAAAATCTAACAACTTTTAAATTTTGTGTGCCAGCCAGAGCAAAGTTATCTAAACAAAACCATCTAAGTTCTGTAGGAAACTTGCTGTAATCTGCTTCCTATAGGCTACTTATAATCCTTGTTCCTACAGCATGTAGTCAAGTTATAGCTCACTATATGTCAGGTTCCTATAATTATTAATAATTTATGAGAATAATATAGGACAAGTATTATTCTCATAAATTGAAAACGATAAATTAAAAAATTCACCAGCGACCGCCGGGACTCGAACCCGGGACTGTGGATCACCGTTCCACCGCTCTGCCAACTGTTGCTGTCGCCGCTGTAACTGGTCGCTGATGAATTTGATAATGGCCTACTATAGCCCACAATATGACTTACCATGTAGATGGTGTGGATGCGTAGCAGAAGTGACATGGGGGTGTCTAAGCGGGGTATGTCTGGCGCGCATGTTGGCGCCTCCCTGGACATTCTGTAGGAAAGTCTACTAGCCTTATTCTTATATAAAGCCAAGCTATAGTACACTATATCACTGGTTCCTATAGCACACTATATGACTTACCATGTAGATGGTGAGGATGTGTAGTAGAAGTGACATGGGGGTGTCTTAGCGGGGTATGTCTGGCGCGCATGTTGGCACCCCCCTGGACATTCTGTAGGATGGTCTACTAGCCTTATTCGTATATAAAGCCAAGCTATAGTTCACTATAAGACTGGTCCTATAGCACACTATATGACTTACCATGTAGATGGTGAGGATGTGTAGTAGAAGTGACATGGGGGTGTCTTAGCGGGGTATGTCTGGCGCGCATGTTGGCACCCCCCTGGACATTCTGTAGGATGGTCTACTAGCCTTATTCGTATATAAAGCCAAGCTATAGTTCACTATAAGACTGGTCCTATAGCACACTATATGACTTACCATGTAGATGGTGAGGATGTGTAGTAGAAGTGACATGGGGTGTCTTAGCGGGGTATGTCTGGCGCGCATGTTGGCACCCCCCTGGACATTCTGTAGGATGGTCTACTAGCCTTATTCGTATATAAAGCCAAGCTATAGTTCACTATAAGACTGGTCCTATAGCACACTATATGACTTACCATGTAGATGGTGAGGATGTGTAGTAGAAGTGACATGGGGTGTCTTAGCGGGGTATGTCTGGCGCGCATGTTGGCACCCCCCTGGACATTCTGTAGGATGGTCTACTAGCCTTATTCGTATATAAAGCCAAGCTATAGTTCACTATAAGACTGGTCCTATAGCACACTATATGACTTACCATGTAGATGGTGAGGATGTGTAGTAGAAGTGACATGGGGGTGTCTTAGCGGGGTATGTCTGGCGCGCATGTTGGCACCCCCCTGGACATTCTGTAGGATGGTCTACTAGCCTTATTCGTATATAAAGCCAAGCTATAGTTCACTATAAGACTGGTCCTATAGCACACTATATGACTTACCATGTAGATGGTGAGGATGTGTAGTAGAAGTGACATGGGGGTGTCTTAGCGGGGTATGTCTGGCGCGCATGTTGGCACCCCCCTGGACATTCTGTACGAAAGTCTACTAGCCTTATTCTTATATAAAGCCAAGCTATAGTTCACTATAAGACTGGTCCTATAGCACACTATATGACGTACCATGTAAATGGTGAGGATGTGTAGTAGAAGTGACATGGGGATGTCTAAGTGGGGTGTGTCTGGCGCGCATGTTGGCGCCTCCCTGGACATTCTGTAGGAAGGTCGCGGCGGCCTGGTTGGCGGTTGTTGACGATGACATCGACTGCACGTACGACTGAGCAAATAAGAAAATAAGTTAGCAAGGCTTCTTAATAGCCGTAAGAATCATATCCTACACCTTTTTTAAATAGCTATAAAGATCTTAGCAAATTTTGAACATTTTAAATAGATTAAGAAGAAATAGGTAGAGATAATAACAGTGCTACAACTAAACATTAAAATATAGAAAGTTATACAACGTGTTACAAAACAACCAATAAATCTGAAAGGGTGTGGAAAGGTCCGTTGCAAAGAGTCAAATAACAAAAAATTAGAGCCATAGTATCGTTTTTGAATACTACGAAAAAAATATTTTTTTATTAAATTACACTTATTTTTAATCGTGGCATCGCAGCACTAATTTTGACAGCTCAGAGTTCAAATGAAGTTACCGACGCGGCGAAGCGTAGTTCGGTCTACATTGCTGGCTATTACATGAGTGTCATCAATACAAGAAACTAAGTCAACCAGCAATGTATGCCGAAGCGGACTTTGTTCGCCAGGTAGTGTAGCACCTGACTTAGACTAGTGATGTGATTATTTTATCGACTGATGATAATGAAAAATATTCTTTTTTTTTGGTTAGTTATGTAACAGGTTGTATAGAGTGAATTTTTACTAGTGACCAATAGCGTAAACTCAGAAAAGGCTGGTAATGAGGAACAACTTTCCCCAAGGAACATAGGTCGAAATATAGAAAAAAAAAATTGATTCTCCCATACAAAATTGCCGATCAGCTGGTCTGAGTTACTATGGGAGGTCCAAAATTATTTTTTTCACCTCACCAGCTTAAAAAGAACTATTTGGCTGCGAAAATTTAGTCGGCAAAGGTCGTCTTTAACCATCGTTCGAAATTCAAATCACATTTCTCAACTTGTTGAGAAGAGTAGTGGAGAAAAGTAATTTGAATTTCGAACTTCCAATTTAACACTAAAGATTTCAAAAACTAGTCGTAATAAAGGCGGCGATTTCAGAACGAAAACTTCTAAATATTGTCATTTTGTAAAATTTCTGAACGCATCTTTGAAAATTTGTTTGGCGGGATTATTTATAGACTAAATTCTAGGCAGTATAGTCACACCCTTCGCCTAGCCATAAAGAACAAAACCTTAAAAACATAATTTTCTTACTGGTAGAGGTGAAAAATTGTGTGTACCACACGAAAGCAAACACATTTACAACTCGTGCTTTTGAATCCCTCATTGAGCTCAGGATACTACTTTTTTTAGTATCCTTCGCTACCTCGGGTTTCAAAATTAGCACTCGCAGCAAAAATCAACTTTGCTTTCTTGTTAAACAAATAACTATTATATTATGTTCCTTGGGAGAAGTTGTTACTTATCACCAGCCGGTTCTGAGTTTTCGCTATCGGTTACCAGTAAAATTTCACCCGATATTATGTTTTTATATCAAGCAAATATTATGTAAAATGTTTGTAATACGCGGCTGCACATGCATATGAAATAAAATTTTATAAATTATCCACCAAAGTATACAGGGAGTAACAGAAAGGGTATAACAAGCCGAAAGGAGGTCAAGGTACTCATGAAACTGAACAACTTTCCCCATGGAACATGGGTCGAAATATGAAAAAAAAATTTGGACCTCCCATACAAAATCGCCGATCAGCTAATTGATTTACTATGGGAGGTCCAATTTTTTTTTCAAATTTCGACCCATGTTCCATGGGGAAAGTTGTTCAGTTTCATGAGTACCTTGACCTCCTTTCGGCTTGTTATACCCTTTCCGTTACTCCCGGTATAAAAAGAATAAATTCATGCCTCCTAATTGACTATGCGGTAATGAAAACCCACATATGCATACTACATACATCGAGATCGAATATAACCAACCTGATATCTTGCCAGTGTCTAGAGACATGTAACAATTTGTCATATAAATAATGGCTCCATCTTGAAGCATAGTTTAAACATCCACAATAGAAACATTTACAAAGATACTGTAGTTTCTTTGAAAACCAAATTTTAAAACACTTTCCGTGTTAGATATATATAATTTGTGGAAAAGCTTACAAAAATTGCTACCGCAGGCAGGATTTGAACCTGAAACCTTCGGCATCTGAACTGTCGACGCCACTACCCATTGGGCTACCGCGGTTCGGCGAAAATTGTAATGTAACTCAAACTGTAGATTTTTACTAATTTGATTCCTTTAAATTTATTCGTAAATAAGACTACGCTGCTCTCTTCACTCATTTATATTACCCTGCGCCCCACCGGAGGGGAGCCCCGCGCCGCCGTCCACCTTGCCGTCGACTACTATAGCGCCTATTGTGAGTGTGTGTGTTTCAATATACGTCAGCGTGTGTAATAAAAGTTTATTTGTGTAACATAGAGACTTGAACCCCCTACCAAATAAATAACAAGGAATTCGCGTAAACCTACATAAAATTGCTTTACTTCGACAACTATAGCGCCGATTGTGTGTGTGTGTGTGTGTTGATGTACGTCAGAGTATTTAATGAAAGTTCGTCACGAAGAAAAAGTTTCTAAAAAGAACTGTTCAGTTTTGTGAGCAGAACACGGCGTTCTTTTTCTTCGTAGAGTCGATGGTAACACGGCGTTAAAATATCTGTACTTCATTCAATTTAACCCTAACAGGGAATAACGTAAAGGAACATGGGTCGAAATATGAAAAAAAAATTGGAGCTCTCATAGTAAATCAATCAGCTGATCGGCAATTTTATATGGGAGGACCAAATTTTTCTTTCACTTTTCGACCCATGTTCAATGGGGAAAGTTGTTCAGTTTCATGAGTACCTTGACCTCCTTTCGGCTTGTTATACCCTTTCTGTTACTCCCGGTATACTTCATTCAATTTAACCCTATATAAAACTCTACTAAGTAGTGATGTATGAAATAGTCCCCACCTGATGCATAGCAGCATGCTGTAGGGCGACCACAGCTGACTGTTGGTTGTTTATCTGCTGCCCCCCCTGCGGGGCGGGGGCGGGTGGTTGTGCCGCGGGGGGGTGGTAGGGCCCCTGCGCCCCGCCGGAGGGGGGCCCCGCGCCGCCGTCCACCACTATAGTTATACTACTTGGTACTATAGTACCGAAAGTTCGTTACTAGTATGAAATTAGCAATCATTTTTTCTGCTGAAAGGTTTCTTATAAAAGATGATCATTTTTGTGAGTAACACTAGATACTTTGCGATTTCTATGGCTTCGATTGTATGCGTGTGTGTTTGGATGTAGGTTAGCAAAATGTTTATTTGTGTAAAAGCGCAAGTCGTAATTATAGCGCGTGTGTTGCGAGCATAATCCATGATTTTATGTCATTCGTCCTCCGTTCTTTCCTTTTGCATAAGTTAATCATTTTTTTTGAAAAAGTGCGAATAAAATTCCTTATTCTCCAGAATCTCAGTTTGAACTATAGACTCATGATATATGAAATAATTCTCAACCAGATGCTTATCAATCTAGTCCCCCACCTGATGCATAGCGGCATGCTGTAGGGCGACCACAGCTGACTGTTGGTTGTTTATCTGCTGCCCCCCCTGCGGGGCGGGGGCGGGTGGTTGTGCTGCGGGGGGGTGGTAGGGCCCCTGCGCCCCGCCGGAGGGGGGGCCCGCGCCGCCGTCCACCTTGCCGTCGACTACTATAGCGCCTATTGTGTGTGTGTTTGGATGTACGTCAGTGTGTGTAGTGGAACTTTATTTGTGTAAAGGCGCAAGTCGAAGTTATAGTCGTTGTGTTGAGAGCAAAAAGTCTATAGTTTGCAATGATATTATGTCATTCCTCCTCTGTTCTTTCCCTGTGCATATTGCTTCCTAGTGAAAAAGTGCGAATAAAATTACTTACACTGGAGAACCTTGGTTTAAATTAATCTACCTCAAAGTCCACTGGGGTCGAAGTCGGCTTAATAAAAGTGGTTTCAGTAGTGTGTCGATGGCCGATGGCATGTCAGTTGGATTGTTTTGGTAGTTTCGTATTCTAACACTTTTTGGTATGTAAAATCTCAGTGGCAATAGAATGACAGTTGAATGTCACTGGCATTACAATGGCTAAAAAAGCAGACTAGGTTGCTTTAGTGTATGAAGACCCTGGTTGATTTAGTGTATGAAGTCCCCCACCTGATGCATAGCAGCATGCTGTAGGGCGACCACAGCCGACTGTTGGTTGTTTATCTGCTGCCCCCCCTGCGGGGCGGGGGCGGGTGGTTGTGCGGCGGGGGGGTGGTAGGGCCCCTGCGCCCCGCCGGAGGGGGTCCCCGCGCCGCCGTCCACCTTGCCGTCGACTACTATAGCGTCAATTGTGTGTGTGTGTGTGTGTTTGGATGTACGTCAGTATATGTAGTGGAAGTTTATTTGTGTAACATAGAGACTTGAACCCCTACCAAATAAATAACAAGAAATTCGCGTAAACCTACATAAAATTGCTTTACTTCGACAACTATAGCGCCTGATTGTGTGTGTGTGTTGATGTACGTCAGTGTATATTGTGAAAGTTCGTCACGGAGAAAAAGTTTCTAATAAGAACTCTTCAGTTTCTTGAGTAGAACGCGGCGTTCTTTTTCTTCGTAGAGTCGATAGTAACACGGCGTTAAAATATCTATACTTCATTCAATTTTACCCTATATGAAACTCTACCAAGTAGTGATGTATGAAATAGTCCCCACCTGATGCATAGCAGCATGCTGCAGCTAACACGGGGCGTTAAAATATCTGTACTTCATTCAATTTAACCCTATAGCGTCCTATTATGTGTGTGTGTTTTATTTGTGTAAAGGCGCAAGTCGAAATTATAGTGGGTGTGTGAGTCTATAGTTGAGACGGTAATTCGCTGCATCCACTGCTTGGTACTAATGCAATGAGTAGCCGTCAGTTTTGACTCTGTTTTCCCACAGGAGGAAAGTTTTTTGTAGGGATTATTTCTTCTAAGTGCTATAGGTCACCTTCTATGCACGTGTAGTATAAATTAGTTCCCCACCTGATGCATAGCAGCATGCTGTAGGGCGACCACAGCTGACTGTTGGTTGTTTATCTGCTGCCCCCCCTGCGGGGCGGGGGCGGGTGGTTGCGCGGCGGGGGGGTGGTAGGGCCCCTGCGCCCCGCCAGAGGGGGGCCCCGCGCCGCCGTCCACCTTGCCGTCGACTACTATAGCGCCGATTGTTGATAGCACTGGAACATTACAAGTATTGTTAAATATAAAATTCCCTATAACAGGCCCCTAGTTGAAAATAATCAGCGCTTACTTCATAGCGACTCGAGACCTAAAATGACATTAGTCGTCAGCTGTTATCGATGCGACGCGCGTTTATCGTGTGTAACTTTGTCTCTTCTGTTTCAAACATTATTACTTGAAACGGTTCCAAGGGTCGCAATGTCGCACGTCTCACGTCCCCGTCACATATCTTAGGTCTTGCCTGTGTAATAAGCGCCTTAGCCTCATTTACCTC
>JANFCV010000561.1:0-63864 GCA_024500475.1 Phthorimaea operculella
AAATTGATATTTGCTCCATGTCAGGGATCTAGGACTCATTCTGGATAGCACACTGAGCTGGACGAATCAGGTTAACAACATAAGTCGCAGAGTTATTTACGCTTCGCTTACTTTATCGTTTCAAAAATTTTCTCCGCAGATACTAAGCGAATGCTGAGTGCAAGCTCTGTGTCTCCTATTATTGACTATGCGGATGTGTGCTATTTAGATCTGTCATGTGATCTGCTTGATAAACTGGATCGACTTCTGAACCGCTGCATCAGATACATTTTCAATTTGCGGAAGTACGATCATGTATCGGCTTTCAGGAACAACTGGATGGCTTCCCATACGCGAGCGGAGACAAGTCAGAGTTCTCACCATGTTGTACACTGTTTTAAACGATAAATTTGCTCCAGATTGAGGTCTCAATTGCTTCCTCTGCGACACTCACAGTCGTCAACTCCGCTCAACACATAACCTTGCTTGCTATACCCTCAGCAGGTCGGTCTTTTTCGCGCTCCTTCACGGTCGAAGCAGCACGTCTCTGGAACCACTACGAACTCCGGAAAGCTCTGATCGGGTAGCTTTTAGAAGGCTGTGTATGATCACCTCGTTGGCTTCTCCGTCGGAAGCAAAATAGGAAGTAAAACTCTTGGCTTTTTCATATAACTAGTCTCAACTTTTGTTTATTGGAGGTATATGAAAATATTTGCCACATTCGAACCACGTTACAACTTCTAGTTTTAGGTTAGAGCACAGATCACTAATATATATGTCCTAGTTAGAGTTGGGTCAGCTGTCTAAAGAGATAAATTGGTTCACTGCTACTGCCATCTACGGTAATTTTGAACGCAAACTTATTCGTATAACGAAACTAGATGGCGCTGGCAGTATTTTCAGTCTTGGTATTAAGTATTTATTTCTGATTACAATAAATTATTATATATATAATATATATAGGTATTTATGTAAGTTTATTTTAAGAAGTATTTGTGTAGGTTTATTCTAGAAACTAATATGTAGGTATGTATGGTATCTAGGTATTGTATTTGTCTTAGGCATATTTGTTTTCTTTATTTTGATGTTTCCACCCGAGTGCACCCGTATCTTTTTCTCTCTGTTCACCCTCTGGTTGGCCGGTAGAGAATGCCGCGTGGCATTAGGCCCGCCTTTTGTACTATGTGCAATAAAGTATAAAAATAAATAAAATAAATAAAATAAATAAATAAATAAATAAAGCTGCTCTGTAAAATCCTCAGTTTACTGCCTTGACTATTTTCCCCGTTACGTAACTGTATATTGTATCACATATATATTTTTTCAGAATCCTTCTAGCCTTGATAATTTTCTTAACCACGGGCGGTGGAGGCTATCCTCTTTTGAACAGCGACTGGGGGGGACTTACCATTGCTGAGTGTCTGTTCTTCGCTTACATCTGGAGTATCGGTGTCAGGATACCGACTGTTATTGAGAAAGCGTTCAAAGTGCAGTCGAAATGGGCTATCGTCAGAGATATCTCCGTCGTAAGTGTATTAATATTCACTTAACTCACACATGCAAACCTAGTACCAATTGTTTCACACATTGCTTTTAATTCCCTACGGAATAATTGTGTGGGGTAACTCAACTGAAAGCAATAGGGCGATTATTCGCCAAAAGCTTGCGATTTCTATATAATATATCAGACTGTTTTTGTTTATAAGGTAAAATTGTAATAAGCCGATGTGTGTGTGTGTAATATTAATTATTTATATCTCTAGAGAACGCTTTTCCTAATTCTACTGGGCACGGCAATAGATTCAACGGTAGAAGACCAGCATTCAAAGCTTCATCTCTGGTGTCCACTACAAAAGATTGGTGTTGCGTATTTCTTGACGGCCACGGCCTATTTGCTCACGGTACAGAGATTTGAGCTAAAAGCCAAGGTAAGGAAAATAAATATTACTTTCTTTTATGCTTTAGAGCTCTATCAAAAAGTTATCCTGAACCAATTTATTCAATCTAATGTATTAAATCTAGGTCAAAGAAAACACAGCTGTTTTCTAGAAAGTTAACTTAGTCCTGTTCTGCATAGATATCGCTTTTAAATTTTAAATAAAGTATACAATTTAAAGCGAAAAACTTATTTCTTTAGATTTTACATTACCTATTTTGCAAGTACAGTCCTCTCACAAAGAAAATCGATTTCAAAGATGTTACGAAGCAATTTTATTTCGAGATTTCTCGATTCTTTCAAACAGTTCTTTGCAACCTGCATTTCAAGTAGGTACCTTGTATTGTGCCTTGCATGCTAAGCTCATAGAGTAAGGAAAAGTTTTAAATATAATCCAACGAATAAAAAAATGAAACAATGAAAATCTTGTCGCAATCAGATTTAAGTCACTAAGTTAAATAAACTACTGAGATCAGAGGTAAAATAAAACACTATGACCACTTATATGCTTGAAAACACAAGATAACACTAAAGGACCTAACTAAAGGTCGTTCGCGGGAGCGCTGTCCTACATGAGATACGCCAAAAGCAAGTAGGAATAAGATATGACGTGTTCAGGTACAAATCTGATCAAGAAAAGTTTTTCACGGCTTCATTTTGCTTGGTTGTAAGGAGCTCCAGAACATTTGGCTCTGAGGTTGCTCTATGTCAAGTGCCTATTTGATACGAATTCTTTTGTATAGTAATTTTATGCTTATGGGAAATTTCGTTCATTTTCAGCGGTTGATATGTAAGGTTTTGGCCAATATAGTATCTTTGTTATGGTGTTGGATCATTGCTGGATTCATGTTAGCTATTTTGGCTATAATGATATCGACGTGTGCTTCTTTTAACTGTTTAAGGTGAGATAAACCATTGGTACCTATGTATAATTGGCATATACATAGTATGTATTGCTTACAAAGCAAACCTATGATTTCTGATACGAATAAATAAGGTGAAATAATAAAATAGGTGGTTATCATACCAACAAAACCCGCAGAAAAATCTTCTAAGCAAATGGTTTTATATTTATTTTATAGTACTAACAAATAGTATTTGTCGAAGTTATTAAAATCTTAATTGATTAGAAAATTAAAAACAGGCCATCAAAGTGCTTATCAAATAAAATCAGCATGAGTATTTTTCATATTCATTAATTCGTAGAAGATAATAAATTCTAATGTTTTTTTAACGCACTACCCAGAATTTATAATCAAATTACGTCTGAAAATGTGAGGGCTGTATCTAATAAAACAAATTTCAGCGTTATTTTATTATGATAAAATATTTTAAAACACAATTTCAAATGAAAATATTTTCATGCAAAACCAAACACTTTGACTGGTTTAATTTGAAGTGAGCAATTTAACCAATTTCATAGATTTCATAATGGCCATCTAACTCTGAAAGAAACTTCGCTAGAAAACGTAATAAAATTAGGTATAGAATTTCACTCTCCTCCACTTAATTTTTTGACAGGTTCGATTACATCTTACGGCGTAAAAAATTTTTGTGGAGAAATTCTTTTCGAAGTTAAAACAGTTTGTTCTTGACGCCTTACTTATATTATCTTACCTTAATAATTTTCATATTTTTATTTGATAACCCTGCAATAATTGTCGCATTTTACGAGGACCACTGTTTTGACGGTGGTTTACACTCTGCCTTTCGCGGAAAGCATGTACCGATGATGCATGTATGTAATGTATCTTTGGGACTCAGTGGTCCATACTTTCATTCTCCAGAAGTAGGTTTATTTAACATGGATTATAAGTGATATAATATTTCAGTAATCTGAGGATCCAAGATACGAGAGCCGAAGATGTGAATATCACCGACGAGGAGACCCAAAATTGCAACAACTACATATCGGAGTACGCGAACTGGATACTCATGGCTGACTTCAACAAAATGCTCAATGTCAACAGTAACTACGGATTCAGCCGCGGGGCTATGGGTATGTCTACTTATGCATGTTTACTTATTTTTATAGAAGGGGTGAATTCGTTTCTAGGAAGCATTGATGTTGTGTGGCATCTGCAGGTCAATAATGCACATAAAAAATAATAATGGCTCCAGCACGGTACCCTGTGGAACGACCCAAAATTTTTAATAACTTTGATGTATAGCACATTTCTGTTAACCTGTTATGTTCTTATTCTGAACCACTTACCCTTGAAATCTCAACAAATATATCTTTATTACGACTTTTTATTTCAGGTGTGACGTCAGCAATAATCCACATGTTCATTGGCCTGAAATCTGGAGTAGTATACCTAAACTACCCGAAACATTCAGACAGACTGAAACTATGGACCATTTGGGCGACTCTATTTGGAATAGGCGGAGTGTGCTTCGCTGGTGCTTCTTTACCAGTAAACTTTAATCTATGGTAAGTAAGTCCTGGTAGCGATTGGATGGCGACAACAGGAGATCGTGTCTTGTGGTGTATACCCTGGGGTAGGCCTACAACCTACGTCTAGCAGTGAAAATGATAAAGTATTTTGTGGATCCGGGAAAGTTTGGAGAATAGTTTTATCCAAGGTCTACCAAACAATAGTTAATTTTAAACAACGTTTGCAAGAATTCCGTATAAAAAGGGGAAAGATTCCTTCCTTTAGGAATACAACATCATTTTAGCAAACAAAAGATGATTGATTTATTGACACAATTTTTCCCTATTTCAGAAAAACAACAAGAGTAGGAATTTAAATTTCGCCTTCGCAAGTATAAAAATCTCTTAACGACGCTAAAGCTATTTATATTTTTAGATACCCTCTCAATATTATAATTATTTAACCAAAGCAGGCGAATGTACCTATTTGTTTATCGTTAGTCACTAATTAAATTACTCCTAAATACGTACTTTAAGTAAACAACATCGAGCAAATACACATTTCCAAGATATTTGTGTTTGTTTGTGTTTCTATAACCACTAAGACAACAATATCTTACTTGATTGAGTGGGAGGCGTGTTCGAGACAGCACTGATTAAAATCTGTTAAAGTCTAATTGAGTAGGGTAGCAAGTAAGTAGGTTAGCTAATAGATAGCCAGTTAACGAAAACAGTACCTGTACTTTGGGGTTGAAACAAAGTAGCTAGCTTTATTTTAGTTTTTGCTCCGGATGAGTAGAGGAACTCAGAATGAAAGTATGTTAATAGCAAATGGCTTTGTCAAGGATCTACCTCATATAACAAAAGATAATTATACCAAAAAGGCAGTGCTCCAGTTGCACCACGTTTTTCGACGTGAAAGATGTATTGGGTGAAATACGAAAAAAAAATTGGATCTCCCATACAAAATTGCCAATCAGGATTTGAGTTACTATTGCAGGTCTAAAAAAATATTCGACCTTTGTTCCTTGGGGAAAATTGTTCCTTATCATCAGCTGGTTCTGAGTTTTCGCTATTGGTCAATAGTAATATTTCCCCCCATAAAAATTGAATGGCTAAAATTATGAAAAGAATTCTAATACAAAGTACAGTTCAGTCAGGTTACAGCAAAGCCTTCAACACAATCCTTTTTTTTCAGGCCCATAGCTACAATCCTATTCGTCTCAACAGTCGCCACCTACACCTTCGGCGTCGTCTACATCATGGTTGATTACTTCAGAGCCTCCAGTACCCTCATGTCTTCACTCGGCACCACATCCCTGGTCATCCTCTGTGGCCATATGCTCTTCTCCAATACTCTGCCCTTCATGTGGGGAGTGCAGTTCAATAATCATCTTCTGTATTTGCTGCAAAACCTCTGGATTGTAATGCTTTGGTTGATAGTTGCTGTTCTTTTAAAAAGACGGAATGTTAAGTTTGGAATGTAAATTTTTGATTTTGTAATCTTATTTTCTATAAAGTGATATTTAAATACGTAAACGTGTTTATTTGAGATTATTTATTTGGGTACCTTTAAGACATATACCGTAAATTAGAAAGCATAGGCTTTTATTAAGTTACCAATTATCTAATCATCATGTCTTATTGAGGCCTTTTTCGTAATTATTATTTTTTTACTATAAAATCAACATAAATTGATGTATGTTATGTATCTTTTTCCTTTGTTTACTTAAGGTTTTAATAACCATTCAAAAATTGAAATATTGCGCAAAAACAATACTTATTTAAATTATTATCTAGGTAGTTAGTATATTTGTAATACTTTTTGGAGTAAGTTCATAATAAAATAATACTCATGCTTACTGCTAATTTAGTTTTTTTATTATTTTGAAACTTACCCTGAACGTATCTCGCCAATAAAACACCATTTGTAAATAAGTAATTCTACGAACATGGCTGGAAATAATAGTAATACAAGACAGGTATAGTTTACAAATAGAAAATAAACTTGATGGTTTTTAATACCCTTCCGTGAGAGATACTGCATGTAGAATGCAGATGATGAAACATACGTTTTTAGAGACCATAAACTTAGCGTTAATTTATAAAACTTCAACTAAACTTCCTGCGAATTATGAAAAATCCATGCTAAAACCCGACGCTCCATAAAACGGCTCACTCATAGGATATTTTAAAATTCCTTTTCATTACGTCGGTGTTTTTAAAAAAACGAGCGTATCTGCCCTCTTCACACACCCTCCACGGCTTTTATATGAGCATATGAGCTGATCAAACGCGCTATTCAACAGACGGTTAATTAAGAAGGAAATTATCTCCTCAAGCACAGGCGGCCGCTTAGTGTCCGTTTAAATTAGAAGTGGAAGCGAGTGGAATAAAAAATGAAGCGATTTGAAGTGAAATATGATTTCTATTGGTTCTACGCCTTAGTAAAGACAGGTAGAGGCAATGTTATGATGGAATGGAAACACATCATCTTCAACAACAGCCCTTAAAAGACTTTTGAGTCGATTATTCTCAATGCTGGGTGTCTTCACTGAATAACTTTCTCATGGACTAAGTGTCGGCATTTTGCTCGATCTTCGGAAGTATAGATTCAACTTTAATACCCAATGCGCAGCGCATGGGACTTCTTTTTCTGGGTCTTCTTACTGTCTACTACGAAGAAGACAGACATTGCTACATACAAGCTTTTCCCAGGCTCGTTCATAGATTGGGCCCTGATTTTCAGTCAACTGCATTTGAGAACTGCCCTCTACCCAAGGTTTATTGGCCCATCTGAGAAATACAAGAGAAAAAAATGCATGAGATAAACTGTTCATAAAATAGCCCTGAAAAGTCTGCTTGCAACTTTGATTATCATGCTAGTCTGTGTTGTAGTGTACTTAGTTGCTAAATAACGAATTTCTAGGTCGGCGCCAGTACAGATGGCAAAGGTCGCTGGTTAAAATTCAGCCTGCGTTTGGAATATTTTGCAAGTTTTCCATATACAAATTTCAGTATACGAATATGATGCTGATATTAGAATTGAAAAAATATATCAACATAAAGAACCACAAAAGGCTTCTGCAGGTTATGAGCCCTCCTACAAAATAGGTAATTTGATTGAATCGCTATGCTCTTGTCACTTGCACCATCCATAAGCTGGACGACCTTAGGAAGCTAAAATATGGGTGAAATTCCAACAAAATGCCTTCTCGCACTGAAATATAGCTAATGAGTCGAATATTAAACGAACAAACGACACCCAGTTCTAACTTTTTTATGTTCGCTGCGTGAGTGTCTTTTCAGTGCGTACCCAAGTGTCTTTAGTGCCTGCGGTATTTGAGTGCCTAGGTTCTAAAGTGACTTTTAAGGTTTTTTAGATGAAATATTGTTAAACAATGCTGATGATAAGAATACTCATATTTGTTATAGGTAACTATGTTTGCATTTTGATGTCAGATAATAAAATGGAAATAAGATTATTATGTGTTGTTCATGATTCGTATTTGTAGACCTGAATGCCGTGAAAATAACCCGATAAGTAAGTATGTTTAATTTAATTTAAATACCTTTTCTCCGATTTGAGAAACTACCAGGATATAACTTTACTTTTATAACTGTACTTTATATCTGTCTGTGAACGCTCTCTGTAGTCAAATGGAAAGCTTTCAAGAATATCACTATAATATTCCGTCTTTCATTTTCAGTTCCACCCGATCTTTCCCCTCTTATCAAATTACTGGTAATTAAATCTAGTAAAAGGCAGCTGGAACCGGTTAAGAGAGGATTGGGGGGATAGTTGCCACAGTGACGCAGGCCTCGGCGTATCTCAGACGAACAGGCACCATTAACTTGTAAGGGTGAGGCCACAGGCACTAGCGGAGCGACGAGCAGAGCGGTAAGCGGATTGGGGGATGGTGGCCAAAGTGACGCAGGCCTTGGCGTATCTCAGACGAACAGGCACCATTAACTTGTAAGGGTGAGGCTACGAGCACAAGCGGAGCACGACAGCAGGGCGAATAGCGGATTGGGAGATTGTTGCAACAGTGCCGCAGGCTTTGGCGTATCTCAGACGAACATGCACCATTAATTTGTAAGGGTGAGGCTACAGGCACTAGCGGAGCGACGAGCACAGCGGTTAGCGGGTTGGCGGATAGTTGCCGCAGTGAGGAACTGGCCTCGTTGTATCTCAGACGAACAGGCACCATTAACTTGTAAGGGTGAGGCTACAGGCACAAGCGGAGCGACGAGCAGAGCGGTTAGCGGATTGGGGGATAGTTGCCACAGTGACGCAGGCCTCGGCGTATCTCAGACGAACAGGCACCATTAACTTGTAAGGGTGAGGCTACAGGCACAAGCGGAGCGACGAGCGGGGCGAATAGCGGATTGGGAGATGGTGGCAAAAGTGCCGCAGGCTTTGGCGTATCTCAGACGAACATGCACCATTAATTTGTAAGGGTGAGGCTACAGGCACTAGCGGAGCGACGAGCACAGCGGTTGGCAATTTGGAGGATAGTTGCCGCAGTGAAGACTGGCCTCGTTGTATCTCAGACGAACAGGCACCATTAACTTGTAAGGGTGAGGCTACAGGCACAAGCGGGCGACGAGCAGAGCGGTTAGCGGATTAGGGGATAGTTGCCACAGTGACGCAGGCCTCGGCGTATCTCAGACGAACAGGCAACATTAACTTGTAAGGGTGAGGCTACAGGCACAAGCGGAGCGGTGAGCGGATTGGGGGATAGTTGCCTCAGTGACGCAGGCCTCGGCGTATCTCAGACGAACAAGCACCATTAACTTGTAAGGGTGAGGCTACAGGCATAAGCGGAGCGACGAGCAGAGCAGTGAGAGGATTGGGGGAATAACAGCTACTTACGGGGGAATGAACTTACATACATATACCAGGGTTCATCGGGTTGTTCGTCTATTTATTTATTTCTTTTATATTATTAGGTAAATACAACAGGTAACAATCAGTTTGATGTCCTTAAGAAGAATCATCTAAAACATACTTGTATTACTTGTTGTTTTTACGCTCTTCGGTCTGTCATGTCAATTGTCATTAAGCGTACTAATAATTTGTTTAGTAACGTGTCGAATCGAATGTGCCTTCACAGTGAATTTGCTGTAAGGCTGTAAGTACTTTTGCATATATAAGTATTTTATGTTCTTTAATGTAGCTCAGTATTTCTAGGTCACTATGTCCGCTACCTATCCACTGTTATTGGGCGTAACCGCGGACGCAACGAACTAATGATGCTGACGCACTCTCCATTTCGCTGTCGAGCCTACAGCTACTTACGGGGGAACTACTATACTTATAGTACACCAGGGTTCATTGGGTTGTTCGTGTATTTTTGTCCTACTTGACAAGAAGAAGGAACATACTTGCATAGGTACAATTCGCTGTTATCACGCTTCTATGTCAGTTGCCTATCAACTGTCGTTGGGCGTAACAAAAAGTCACAAACAAATAATTTGTTTAGTAACGTGTCGAATCGAATGTGTCACAGCGAATTCGCTGTAACTTTTGCATACCTAAGTATTTTATTTTCTTTAATGTAGCTCGCTATTTCTACGCCACTATGTCCGCTACCTATCCACTGTCATTGGGCGTAACCGCGGACGCAACGAACTAATGATGCTGACGCACTCTCCATTTCGCTGTCGAGCCTACAGCTACTTACGGGGGAACTACTATACTTATAGTACACTTATAAGTATACCCACTTGAGGCTTAAATTATCCTCGTAGCTTGTAAAGGAGTCTATTTTCGTAAAATGTGTGACGCGTATGTTGACGACATAGTTACTCCTTACGCACATACTCACTGCATATTAATTAAGAATTAAAATCTAGTCTTTATATCAAGTTTAATGATGGAATTAGTCAGCCTATAAAACTGGACAACTTTTCTTAGGAAACCGAGCGTCTCTTACATTTTTTTTGCAATTTCAAGGGACCTCCAAAATTTCTAAGAACGATTTATCTGGTCGTTCATCAAGCTAATAGTTTCACTCTCGAGTGTGTCAGACTTAATAACTCTGGATAGGTTTGTGTCTAGGAAAATTACAGCCTAAATTCCGACGCCAAAACATGGCAAAATCACAAGCCTCCTTTCACAGGCAGTTACGAAACTTTGCGTCGGCAACTTTTCTCGCCTACTTCATATGCAGATTTCCCCCATAACCTCGTTGCATACATACATTGTGATGTCATTACACTAAACTGCGATGCCACTCACAGGCTCGGAAGGCACGTGAGAAGTGCCCTCGCGGGAGCGCCGGCTAAGAGATGTCATTATGATAATTTTATCGGAAATTTTCGCCTGCAACCATCAGCTTCCTTGTTATACACACGGTGGTCTTGCTTGTGTAATATAATTTAAAAAAAATGTTTTAGAATCAAATTGACATGCAAAATACTTGCTAAAACTTTTCACGCGAAGAATCTGAGCAATATTCCTAAAGGAACATACCTAAATCGAACTATTCAAAAAAAGTAATAATTTCAGGTATACATCTCGAAGTCGACCAAAATTATGATTATCATCTAAAAAAATAAGATATTTTCAGCTTGACATTTACGTTACGTGTTAAGAAGAAAGTAAATAGTGGCAACAATCTTCTCCAGCGACTAACGACTACCAAATGGGAAGCGACTCCAAAGGTTCTTTCTGCGCACTACTGGGCTCGCACTCTGGTACTCTGCCGGCGAATACGCTTGCCCTGTGTGGAGTCGATCAGCGCACGCCGCACAAGTGGATACAGCACTAAACGAGACTTGCAGGATAATCACGGGCTGCCTAAAGCCGACTCCTCTAAGTATGCTGTACCCACTGGCCGGTATTCCTCCACCAGATATTCGCAGAGCGGTAGCAAGCTCTCTAGAAATTACCAAAAAAGAGCAAGATCCTCGGCACCCAATGTATGGAAGCTCTATTTTCACATCAAGGCTCAAGTCGTCGGAGCTTTCTCAGGTGTCCTCCCTATTTCGAGTGACCCATCCCAGGCCAGAGTTAGACTTTGGAAGGATAGGATACCCACCTCATACGTTCCAGCAGCTGAAAGCCTCCCCCCGGGTCATGACCTGCCGTGGCCAACTTGGAAATCTTTAAACAGATTACGGACCCAGGTTGGCCGGTGCAAAGACAATCTGGCCCGATGGGGATACATTGACGGCTCTTCTAATGTATGCGAGTGTGGTGCAATTCCTCAGACCATGGAACACCTCTTGACCTGCCCCATGTGTCCTGACTCCTGCACAGTGGATGATCTAATGAAAGCCACTGCAAATGCTGTCCGGGTGGCTGAATTCTGGGCGCACAAAATTTAACTTTTGCCATCGACACGAAAAGAAGAAGAAGCTTGACACTAATGTAGCAAATGCCAGACTGCTTTTTAGGCTGTTGCTCTTTGCAGCTGGGACCATTTGAGCTACTTATTTTTATCTTTTCGTCCGTAGTGCCCTCCGATCTACATAATAAGTTTTTTGACCGCTCAAATCCAATTTAAACCAGCCTTCGTCGTAGTATGTAAATATTTATTATAGCTACTAGTCGTCTAGTAGCTATATTAAATGTAGTGAGCAGTGACTACGCCGTAGCTCGGAGTTACGGGCCGTAGACCGTAGCAAAGTCTACTGTAAATGTGGAGAGCAGCGGTCATCGGTCAAAATAATGCAAAAATCTGGAGGGCGCAAAGCAAACATCGCATTTTCAGGCCCCTATACGAGACTCTTACGGTTTTGATCGTGGTGACATGGACAATATATAGGGTTTATGTTATCTATGATATTTATTTATTTATATTTGTGTATGTATATTAATTTAAAAATGTATTGTATGTATTTTATTTATTTATTTATTTATTTGTGTATAATTATCAAGTAGGCTGTATTTATTCATTTATTATATTGCATTATATATAAATTATTAGATTTTAGCATAGAGAAAATGACGTATCCTCTCTATTAAAGTACCTTGGTTTACCTGCGTATCACGTGTCCTCTAAGTCTTTCAAAGGTTGGCTGGAAGAGATCTCTTAATGGGATAAGCCCGCCTTTGTGCATGTATTTTTCTTATTTTTGTAATGTTTTTTGATTTTTTTTGGTACAGTAAAGTGATTACATACATACATACTCTTTGGATAAGACCAGAACGCAGAAATTTTCGTCATCTAGTAAGCTATAACCACATACATAAAATACAAAATTTCAAGTCTGTAGGTCATTTAGTTCCGCAGTGAATTGTATCCGTACAAACCTATAAAGAATGTTTACCGGCCAGTCATACTTTAACTATAATTAAAAGAAAACTTGGACTTGGCATGACTTTGTCCAGATTTCATAACTTTTTAGAGATAAAAAGTAGAGTCTCTATCGATACTTGGCTAGATTTTAACAGAATATTTTTGGTGGGATCTTTTAATTTTGCATAGGAATAAAATATCTATTAAAAATCTGAATTCTACAAATATTATAAACAGCTAGTTCACTTTGTTATTAAAAAACCCCTAAGGTGAAATTCTACAAAAAAAAATAACAAAATTTATTGCTGAAGCAAAAGTTCTCAGGATATTTTATAATTTTAACTATTGTGCTGTTTGGGTAAACAATAAACAAATTATAAACTGGACAAAGTTGTTTAAGTTTAGATACAATCGATATTTATAATATTGAGACACAGAAAAAGTAATGTCACGAGTCAACAAAGTATTGACATGAGTTGCTAGGGTGCATCACAGACAATAGATAACCAGAGAGGCTAGGTACAGACGGCTATATGAGTTATCTGACCCCCCTTACAAAATTGGTAGGTTCGTAGGTAATTTCGTTCTTACTGCTATTGTAACAAAGAATATAATGAATTGCGGGTATAAGAGTGGTTTGAATTAAGAAATAAACAGAAGAGGGCGCCACTGAACCATGAGTAATGCTTATAGCATGGACGGATAATACATCTTATGTTGTGAATATACGGGTGATATTAACCAGCATACTTGTTCACAAATGGTAAGTCTATAAAGTATCCCTTAATTTCACAAGTTTTGAGCATGTTAATGTGGTGTAGTGGTCAGAGTAGTGGACTACTTGCGGAGAGGAAAATAGTGAACTGACACCATGGTTCGATACTCACCACGATTGCTTGATTTTAGTTTTTTGGTTTTTATTATAATAAGTGTTTGTGGGATGTTGGTGGGATGATTAAGGTGATATGATACGATAAGTCTGTGCGGTTAAAGAATAGGCGTGGGAAAAAAGTGAACTATACATTTCATCATAGATTTTGACATCTTTATTACCTACTGAGGACAGAAGTGCCTTACTTTGCCATAGCCATTCTTTTACCGCATTTTTGGGGCAATAAAATAAGCAAAACAATAAAAGATCTTGTAAAAACAGTTTATTACCAAAATAAACAGATACGTATAGTTAAAAGGTAAATACCTACTTACTTCATATACCTAATAGAAATACTATGATTAACGTTATTTTATGGTTGCGTTATAAATAGTTGACCTTTCTAACGATACTTGATAAAATGAATCTACCTCATTAAAACCTTGTTTACATCTAATATTTATGCAGACTGCAGTGAATTAACATGTCATATGTCATAACATAACAATAACATCACTGCTAGCTAACATTACTTATGTTAAACAAGTTTAATAGATTTTGTGAGTAGGTATTTACATCAAACAATCAAAAAACATAGAGGCTTGAGGGGGAAATTCGGTAAAAAGAAATATAAACCACTTTGATAAATCAAACGCCACCAGGGTGGGGGTTAATATCGTAGTGATCCACCTGCTTTATCGACGATTTGCTCCAGACGACCAGGCATACCATTCACCATGTTCCAGCAGTGATCACGTCCTCTCATGAAATCCCAGGTCGATGTTACGACTGCAGCCAAATTTTCTTTATTTCTTACTTCAGTAGGGTCCCAATTAAGGGTCATCAGACCCCATAAATTTTCTATAGGGTTGAGATCGGGACTTTTGGATGGCCAATCTATTACATGAATGCCTTCCTGCTCCTCTAACCATTGACGAACAATGTGTGCACGATGTATAGAGCAATTATCTTGGACAAAATAAATTTCTTGAGTTGGGTAGGCGATACGCACTGATGGCAACATAACATCCTGAGTATTTCTATATATTCACGGCTATTAAAGTGAGCACCCACCTCTATCAGCTCACCAGGTCCCATGGACGACATCCAGCCCCAATAGCCTAAAGAAATCCTCCCGCTCGTTCTACAAGGTAACATGCAAGATTCTTCATATCGTTGACCTTTCTTTCGCCATAAGATTTGTTTTCCGTCTTTGTCTGATTTAAATACCTTCTCGTCTGTGAAAATCACGACGTTATTAATCCAATCAAAATTCTGATACGTTTGTGCAAATCTAACCCTTGCTTGGCGGTGTGCAGGTGATAACTTAATCTTCCGGGCTGGGTATCTAAAACGATAATTACGACCAGTCTCCGCCGGCTTGTTTTGTATGGAAATCCATTCCGCAGGGCTTACGTCCCAAGCCCTGACGAGATGTCAAATAGAGTTTGACAAGTAATTTCTATAGAAAACATGTAACGTCATCAGATTTTTTGTTCCTTTCTACGATTATTTTGACACTTTTGTCTATGCTCGGTCGAGCTATGACAACCGTGTGTACGACAATACTACGACAAAGAGCAGTTTCAACAATCGGCGCCTTGGTTGGTGTCGTAATTGAATTACTTTGAAAAATATCGAAAAATAAAACAACTATAACATTTTGTGGATTGTTATAAATCTTGAGGATATTTGAGACAATGTGGGTACAATAAGTACACTTGAAAAAGTAGTTATGATAGTTTATCAACGCACTAAAATTAGGTATAAAAATTACCACTTGCTATATATACTTGCATCGAATAGCTATGCTAAGCACTTCCAGGTCAAGATCAAATTGTAGATGTTTGCGCAAATAATCTTGAATTTGTAAAAAGTAATATGGTAATTGATTTTATTATATTTTACTCATTCAGAATGATAATAATATTATCTGTTTTCGTTGTTTAGGTAAATTGGATAATATAATTAACTATTAGGTATTTATTACATGTCTACTAAACTTTTTACTTCTTCAGAATGTCGATAGATGGCGTTTCTCATCAACCTATTGGAACTAATAACACATAGGAAGCGACCGAAAATTCTATTTTTGTTTGATATGATAGCAAATTCCAACGGCTTGCCAATGGCTAGCCTATTGCCGCGCGATATTCTTTATCAGTAAAAGCTATTACTAAAGATAGAGATCCCCGTAGGTGCACTCGGGTGTAAAATCATCATAACATGACATAACAAAATGTAACTATTTTATTACTTGTTAGGAGATACAATCATCACATCATACCCATCACTCTAGAATGTCTGAAACTTTAAGGTCCTACTTGTGCTTATTTTTGCAGAAATATGTAACAGTATTCGATTGTTGTTGTAAAAAAAAATTCAAATTGTAATTATAAACACCATTTACTTAATATTATTAATTGGTTAGGCAGATAACAATTTGTAACATTTTCTTAACAACTTCAAGCCCTCTCAATTTGAGGTTTTGGCAGCACAACGGCCAGAATGGCGCGGTCTTGTAATGAGGCGAATCCGTGACTTTGAGGAGCAGCGTAAAGCAGACCTTGACGATAAACGCGATGAATTGAAGGCCCGTCCTCCCGCTGCCATTAATTTCAATTATATCAATGGCACACACTGTGCACGGAGTTTACTGTCAAAATCGGTTACAATAGCCACCTACGGGAGCATCAGCGCCGGCTCGATCAGGAGTAGAAGTAGTCGCCATGGCCGAAACTGGCCGGAGAGATCATCATCATCATCATAATTTTTGTTTGCAACTGTTATTCATCCATCAAAGAACCAGCATACATACTTATTTATAACAATATATGTTTGATCTTGCGCTGAAACATACACGAAATTTTAAAACTATTGAGTATTAAAAATTACAGTTATATCATTCATGGTATGACGCTCTGTTACTTTATAAGAGTGTTAGAACATAGGCAATATAAATATTTGGGAGTTTTGATTATTATTTTCTGCTGATTTAGAATGGCGTCGTAAGGCGATAAGATAAAGGATGAATTAAAGGCAGAATTGGGGCTGCTGGGGTTCCATATCAATACAACATCACATGTGTATTCGCAAAGAACTCTCTTGTATCATAACTTTTTAACGGGTCGTTGAACGACTCAGTGTCCCACACGAAAAAAAAACTGTTTAAGCACTTCACTAATATATGTAATGGTAATGGTTAAACGGGCTGTTTTCCGCTTCTCGACGTCTACATGCGTGCGCCTATTTTGCGTGAAGAATGGGGGCTCCCTACCCTTCTTCCTTTCCCCGAGGAAGCTCAGCAACCCTACCAAATCACTGAGTGCCCCAGGAATTGACCTCGGACTTCCGAGGTGCTTTGCCTGGTATGTTGCCACCTCTTTGCAGTGTAGTACCACGTGGGCAGCTGTTTCTTCTTCTTTCATGCAGGCTCTGCACAGAGGACTCTCAGTAATACCTATGACTGATTGGTGCTTGTTAAAGTGCTACTTGTAGTAGGCTATTGTAAAACTCTGACACCAGGGTTTATCGGCTCGTTTGACGACATGGTCTCCCACACAAAGAGACAGAGAGATTTACCGGTTTCATATTTTTCCTGTCGTGTTATGCCAGCTAAGAATAGCATCACCCCATTTCTACTCTTAGGTGTCGTAAAACGTTATTTAGAAATGAATTCAAGGCTTTGATCATGATCATGGTATTCTGTTCTGGTCATGTTGCGGCTTCAGATTTTAGTTCGGAGGTCCGCATGTACAAACTAACTTAGGAACTAGCTTAGAGTAACAGAATATCCATTTAAATGTATTTATCTTACCTATAACTGGACGCTGTTTAGCATTCATGTACTAACCCACACAAATTGAGGTTTTGAGTTATGAATGCAGTTCTATGCGTATTCACTTCAGCTTTCAGATTCTTCAACTCTTATCTTTATAAAAAATTGATATAATTAATAAAACCCCAAAAATTGTTATTATAGAAATTCACAACAACCCTACTTAATTTTGCAATAATGTACTATGCACATACACTGTTATTGCAAAATACTTTTAGAATTTCAAAAAGCAATAATGTACTATACCATACAAGGTTATGTACTATGCAAATACACTATTATTGCAAAATACTTTTCGGGAATTTCAAAAAAGCAATAATGTACTATACCATACAAGGTTAAGGTCAAAAATATGAGGCAATATTTTTAGTGTGGCCTGTGAGCGTGGCTTAGAAGATTTATACAAAATATTAGATATTCCTGAAGTTCATGGGCGGGTTCTCCCTTTAATTAATGTCGTGGAGCTTATTAGCAAAGGGTCCACAGGACAGGTCCACTTTACAGTAAAGCTATACGGACGATGTGGCTATTGTCTTTCCGGAGCCGTTTGAGAGTATCTTCTGCAGCTGATCACTGAAGAACTTCAAGAATGGTGCACAAAGCATATGAAGTCATGTTCACCTGAAACGTATTCTGGGTGTTTGCAGGTTCCGTTAATTAACAAATCAAGCATACAGTTTTGGGAATGCAGAAGACTCCTACGGAAGATCTGGTGCTTATTGCCGAAGAAAACTCCTTGAACTATGGCTTTACAGAGAGTGCAGTCATTTGGTGGCCCAGAAACGAACTCATAACCAAAAACTGCTATCATTTCAGTGACTAGCCTGCTAGGCCGTTGCTAAATGCGTACGAACAAAGTCGTCTGAAGTCTTGGAAACACGGATCGGCCTGCCTGCAGTGGACATCTTCATTCAACAGGAAGCCCGCATAGCGGCTATCGGGCTCAAGCATACAGACTTTTGGCCCAATAACAGGGGTCATGAGGAAAAAACGCTGAATAACTAACCACTCACTAAAGCGCCTTGTAATAGAGTCCCAAAAACACGTGTTTGACTAGCTATACTAAAACTTCGAGAGCACTGTCACTTCAGTTCCAGAGATTCTCCTGAGTTTAAGGACATGAAGAGCTTCCGCAACGCGTTGAACCCAGCTTTCCTCGCCACTTTATATAGATTATTTCACGGATGTAGATAGATAAAGCTATATCAGGGTGGCCTCAGGCTGCTCAAATATAAACAAGTAAAAAATTCCGGAATAGCCATTGATACAATCCCGGATGTATAGAGAAAAGTGTTGTAACATTGTAATTCAAGCAAGGCAACAAAACGCTGCTCAAATACTTGCCTATCCCACTTCTAGCTGTTCTCGAAAGAGGTAATAAAGAAGATAGGAGTATATCCAATCTAATCGTAGGGATTACGTCAAAACTTTCGAGGAATATTATTCACAAACATACGGGAAGATGCGACTCCGACGTGATCAACAACGACAACATGACGGACAACGCGACCCTCATCAACGGAGCCAGACGTCATCATCATCAGCAACCACTGCAGTCACAACATCTCCAGCACCTCTGTGGTAACACCCTGTCTCCATATGTCCTCGACGCCTTGAAGACCTGGAGATAGTCATCAGTACCTGCATGGCCCTATAGAAATCCTTTCGAGTACGACTCACTCTAGTAACGTGTCTCTGCACACTTGCTCACCGCATCGCCTCGTCTAACTGAAGCACCACCATCAACAACATGACGTCACCAATTTCAACGGACATCAGCGAAACTTAGATCCCATAAACTCAATGCATCATCAAGCCACTTGGTCCTTGGCAAACATCGCAGTACCAGTAACAGGTGTTCTGTACGACATGAGCTCTATCCTCGGTTGACACTCAAGAATACCATTGCTACACGCCTGACAGCACGATGAAGCAGCAACTGCCACAAGACATCAACGGCTGAACAGATTCTTCAATATTTCAAAATGGAGTTAGAAGGTGGCGCGCATGTGGTCGACGAAGAGGTACACGGTCAAAAACGCAGTTTCTAGTGTTTTGCCGATCGCTAAATACAACTTCCAAACATGTCGGTTCCTGGTCATGGCACCCGACCAAGCGGGTAGCCTACCCTTTTCCCTCCTCCGTCGCCACTCGGCCAACTGGCCCCATCATCACTCCTCCTAAAGATGTCTTCAAGACTAGGCATCCTCATCAAGAGCGATTGAGTCATCTTTGCTTTTCTGAAGATATTCATAACAGCTGAAACGCAACGACCTACAAAAAATGATGTTCTGCTGAGATGAACTTGGACAAGACTGAGGTCATGCTCAATCAACAATTTATCATGGTTACAAATTCATCTAACCACCCAAATCCATCACACAAAACTATAGTACTTTATTTCTTAATTTAAAATTCCTGTCAAATATTTAGCAATAATGTGTTAAGCCACATAGTACATTATTGCTTTTTACAAATTACGATGTTTTAATTTTGCAATAACAGTTTTTCTTGTCTATTTAAGTAACTAACCATTTATAACTTTAACTAATTAAATAACCTAAATCTTCTAATTTAAACGCAACTAGTGATACTAAATAATCTAATCTCACGTTTAGGACACTGAAATAAATTGAATAATCTCTTAAAAACTTTGAAGGCGCGTAGCTCATTTTAGTCCAAGTGTGGGTTAGTACATGAATGCTAAACAGCGTCCAACTATGAGTAAACTTACGTGAACTGTTATTTTATTTTATAATTGAATTGTTTTGAATTATAAATTTGGTTTGTTTTTGTGAACCTTCAATTTGAATGACATTAAGGCGAGGAACACACGCAACGTCGGTTTGTGCGTCGTTCATTCGATTCTCCACCCTACCTGCATATGAATACGGTTTGTGTCAAACGGCATCGCACAACGCTGCGTTGTCTGTCAAATCGTTTGACATAAACCGTATTCGTATAAAAATAAGGTGGAAAATCAGACAAACGACGCACAAACCGTTTTGTGTTCTCCTAAATAAAGTGATTTTATCTGTGGATTTTATTGATAAACTCTTTGGTAATCAAAGTTGGTCACATCAGACCACCATCAGACATGTCTAAGGTGCCATATACGAAGCGATATCGTCACATATAACAATATCTACCTGCTCGATATATCCCGCCAATTTTTAGGTAAATTATTATTTCTGTGAATGATTTTAAGCAAAAATTACTAACAAATTAGTTTTAATTCTAATCTAAACCGGGTGTCATTCTTTCTTTATTTCCTCGTCATATTGCTGGCACAGGAAATATAAAAACGTTTTGATATCCCAAAAGGTACTGCGTAATGAAATATCCACCAAAAACATAAATGTGAAAATTGGTAGCCAAGTTCAACGTTCTACCGAAAAAGTATTGATATGAACATGGTCGCAAGTTCAGTAAACATTCCTGAAATTAATTTCTTTATAAGGTCGCTTAACATTCTTTACTAAAATAAAACAAACACCCTAAAATCTAGAGCACCTCACAGTTTGACTGGGCTAGTTTTCACAATTTCCTAATTGTTTAATATCTTGTTTATTATCTACTCTAATCAATATTTGAAGTCGTATTAAAACTAGCCAAGCACATAATAGTACAGGTACAGAAGACGCACTCCGCCATAGCGATTCAACAAATATAAATCTTTACGCGCGATAATAAAGTACAATTTCCTTCGCGCCGGCTTTGGATACCTACTTTAATATTAGCCTACTCATCGCGCGCGCAAGCAAAAATGAGCCGAATGGCTGCGCGCGAAAGTTCTTCTCACGCTGGCGCGTCCTGAAGGTCACAGTCAGCGCGCTCAGTGGGGATGTCACTTTCGAATTTTAAAGGAAGGCAGATAGGTTCAAAACTCTGACATCAGGGTTCATCACCAACACGTAGGTAACACCAGCAAGTAGGTACCTAGATAATAAATAATAATTTTATTACATAGCTAGAATCTATGTAGGTACCTATTTTCTTTCCTTTCGATGTCACGCGGTAACTTGTGGAACTTGAGGCTTTATCACTAGAATTATTCAAGCAATTATAAGCAATGCAGTATTTTCTTATTCTCATTTTCGCGTAATTTACGTAAATTTAGTACAAAGAAAGAATTAAGAGCGGCAACGTGGGAGCGCGTGCGTAACGAGCGGCGTGCGGCAACTCACTGATTAACCTCCTGCGGGTGTCGCCGCACGTACTTGTAAATCTATACCTACGCCGCGGAGTGCGCCAGGCCTGGCAAAACTGTGAGGTGCTCTAGATTTTAAGGTGTTTGTTTTATTTTAGTAAAGAATGTTAAGCGACATTATAAAGAAATTAATTTCAGAAATGTTTACTGAACTTGGCGACCATGTTCATATCAATACTTTTTCGGTAGAACATTGAACTTGGCTACAATTTTCACATTTATGTTTTTGGTGGGATATCATTACTTTTGTTAGTACTAAAGACGATACAAAGACTTTTAAAACATTTGACTTTTCTGCGTTTACGCTGTGTCACATTATTTTTGAGTAATTTTCTTGGACCTTTGACACACTTGAACGCATTGCCCATTCATTATCACTAACATTTTTTTTGCGTTTTCTGCTTATTGTTAAACTTTAAATCAGGGCGGGTAAAGAGTTCGCAGGCGATTGTACTCTACTACACTATTATAGAAGTCTCTTGCGCTTTAATTTGGCTTTAACACCTTGTATAAATCCACTTTTACACCCTGTATATTGCCACTTTAACACACTGTATACATCCACTATTAACACCCTGTATACATCCATGATACTTTTAACAACCTGTATACATCCATGTTACTTTTAACACCCTGTACACTTCCACTTTTGGCACCCTGCATACATCCACTTTTAACACCCTTTATACATCCATGATACTTTTAACACCCTGTATATATTCACTCTTAACACCCTGTACACATCCACTTTCAACACCCTACATGCATTTTTAACACCTTGTATATATGTACATCCATGATATTTTAAACACCCTGTATACATCAACTTATAACACCCTATATACTGCTGAGTAGCTCATGGCTCTACTCTACGTTATTATCTACATTCATCAAAATAAATATCCATTCAAATCTTACTCGGTCGGTACTAAAGACCAATTTACCTTTGCCGCTGCGAAAATAAAATCCCATTCATTGTATATGGGAGTTTCAGAAGTTTAGCTACAAATATAAGTTTGTAATCACCCTGTTATCACAAATTCGTGTTTTTTTTGTGATAAAATTGAAAAATTATAAATGTTTGATTTTTTCCTGTGTATTCACATAGTTATCTAGGTGTATGCGAAATTTTAACCTCTTGACGCATAATGTCCGATGTCCGTTTCGCACCCAAGTCGCACAAAGTCCGATTCGCACAAAGTCCGAGTCGCACAAAGTCCGATTCGCAGAATGTCCGAGTCGCACAAAGTCCGATTCGCAGAATGTCCGAAATAAACATAGGAAAGGAATGTGTACCTAATAAATGCCTAAGGTACAAAGGTCTAGACAAGATCTACTAAATGACAGCTGCCAAATTCAAACATGGTTTTTCTCAGTAAGCATGCAAGCTAGATTGCAAGTTTTAGGAAATAGACGAGATGATGATTTCGATTTCGAATGACAGCTGTCAAACTCAAAATTTGTTTTTCTCGGAAACTATGCATGCCAGACAACTAGTTTTTTGGAGAAAGTTGCTGGTCTTGAACAAATCTACATTTCAGGTGACAGCTGTCAAACTCTAAACGCGTTTTTCTCGGAAACTATGCATGCCAGACAACTAGATTCTTAGGGAAAGTTGTTGGTCTTGAACAATTCTGCATTTCAGGTGACAGCTGTCAAACTTTATACGTGTTTTTCTCGGAAACTATGCATGCTAGACTACTAGTATCTTTGAGAAAATTGTAGGCCTAGACAAGGTCTATGAAATGACAGCTGTCAAACTTCAAAATGGTTTTTCTAGGTCAACATTAGGGATTGCAATCCCGCACCTGATTCAATCCCGCGGGATTCATTTGCGGGATTGGGCCGATCCCGCATCTTTGTAATCATATTAAAAATCTTATTTGATTTTTTCAAAAATCGACTTTAATTCAATAAAAACTAACATACCTATCATGTGGAGCTAAAATAACTAAATAAAAATTGAGATAAGTGTTATCAAATTACATTTATTTCGTATTTAGAGCTGTGTTCAATTTTACCCTTTATTCTTACTACTGCTAATATTAATTTGTTAAACCCTTTCTCATACATGTGACAGGCAAGAAGTGTTTTTATTGTCTGCAATATTGAGCAGGGTATCGTTGAATAAGTATTTAAAACTTCGGGAGAAAATATTACTATCTCAAGATATTTGCTTTTAAAAGGGGCGTTTTTGAGTCATAAATTGTTACAGCTGTAAGTACTAAAGCATAGAGGCTATAAATTTGATAAAAATAAATAATATAGGTCTCAATCTAAAGTTATCATGACAAATATATACAGGGTGTAACGGAAAGGGTATTACAAGCCGAAAGTTGCAGAACGTACTGCGTACTGGTGATAATGAATCTATAGCATGGTGTGTAATTTGGTAATTCACTCATTTTGAAAAGTAACATTATCAAAAAAAAGGATAATAGTTCCCAATACGAGTTACTTGCCCATCACTAAAGTGGGCCCTCACGCCCTCACTTGAGAAGAGTGCAAAACGTCATACCACTGGTCATGCCACCTCCTATCAGTTATGCTTCCTCGGCGATGCATTACATTGAAGGTTCTTAAAAGAATTAGCAACAAACATAACACTAAAAAGCAGCAATGAATACAGTTTTTCCGCTCTTTGTTTATGTTTTCCTGGTATTTATTTACCCATGAAATGGCAATGACGTCAGCGACGAATTTTTTTGTTTCCGTTTTGTAAAATTTGCAGACTCTTATTCGCCATGCTCGGTAAATTAGCACAAGTTTTCAGTGGTTTGTGGTTTTCGACAACAGACCAAAACAACGTGAAAACAACATGAAGATACAAAACACAACAGATCATACATCAAACCATTTGTCATCGTCATGTCATCGTCAACAGGGGTGCGTCCAACACTTCAGTCATTTCAAAGACTACGAAGTTTGAGGTTGGTAATTGAAAGTTTGAAAGCGAGAAGATCCAAAGCCAAAAAGCCAAATGTTGGTTATTTATGCTTTCCTAATATCCGTCTTCAGTTTACGCACCTACAACACCCAATTAAGGCAGCGGCGCAGTAGAAAACCGTGAAAATTTACTAGGGGTCCATATTCTGTCTTTTCAGCACTCTTTCAGCAAAAAGTATGGCATTAGATGAAAAGCAAAGAGATTATGGATGAGAATGAGGCAAAAGCTAAGAAATAAAGTAACAAAAAGAATCATTTCATTACACCTACACCTACTTTAGAAAAAGAAAGAAAGAGATATCAGTGCTACCTGGTTCAAAAAAAAACCGAAATAACCTGTCTTTTTTGACATTTCAGCCCTTAGGTTTTTTCGTTTCGAGAAACTGAATTGTTATTCTTCTCCTCGATTGCTGAATTATTGGAAATGTCTTACTACAGCAATGGGGAGTATTTTGAAATGATGATGTGCGTCGGTGCTTCTGATGGCAACATAAGCCAAGCCCGCGAGCTCTACCGGGAGGTTTATAGCAAACCGACCAGAGGCGGAACAGCGTCGCTTGCCTTCGCTGCAAGCTTTAGGGGCATGTGTCATCGGCTCTACCAGACTGAAAGTTTCCATGCACCTCGTCCGGAAGGGCGTCCGAGCAGGCAAGATCCTGAGTTGGAGGAAGCTGTGCTGGAACATTTTGAAGAAAACCCGCGAACCAGCACTCGTCGAGCCGCTCTGGTTTTGGGTGCAGGCAACCACATGCAAGTTTGGCGAGTGCTGCATAACGACGGTCAACACCCGTATCATTTTCAGCGGACACAACAACTTTGCCTGCAGATTACGCGCCTCGGGTCGCGTTCTGTGACTGGTACCTGAACGAAAACCGAGATACTAATTTCGCGTCCAGAATTCTGTGGACTGATGAAGCTTCGTTTACCAGGGCCGGAATTAGCAACACCCACAATGAACACGTCTGGAGCCACACTAACCCATTTGTGTATTCAGAATCGTCTTTCCAGCACCAATGGCGACTAAATGTTTGGGCAGGTATAGTCGATGACTATGTGGTGGGGCCTTATTTCCTGCCAGGTAGATTGAATGGCGAAAATTATCTTAACTTTTTATCCAATGCCATGAATAATGAACTTATGCGGGCATTACCAATCCCAGTCTACGGCAGATTGGTCCAAGAAAACCAAATGATTTTCCAACACGATGGTGCTCCTGCTCATTTTGCGAGAGACGTGCGCGATAACCTAAACCAACGCTTTCCTCAGTGGATTGGGCGAGGCGGGCCGGTCGCATGGCCTCCACGGTCGCCTGACCTCACTCCTTTGGATTTTTCCTTTGGGGTTACGTCAAAAATATGGTTTATTCGACAGAGTGTGCGACCGCACCTGAAATGGAAAACCGGATAAGGGAGGCATTCCGAACAATCACGCCCCAAATGATTAGAAATGCGCGTGATTCAACAACTAGAAGAACAGGAATTTGCTCGCAAATAACACAAGGCCGACACTTTGAACCTTTTCTTTAGAGACAGCAGTTAGTTACTTTTAATTTACTTACCACCACTTGACGCACATCATCATCTTTAAAACCCCATTTCAGTTTACGGGGCAGTGTCAATTCATAACACGATGAAACAGGCACAAATACGTTAGATAAAATTGATGAAAAGATACCGAAGCTTATTTACAGAACGTCGTTTTAATGGAAGTACCTTTAGCATTTTAGCTTTATGTTAGGAGTTCTACAGTTAACAATTTTTTTTACAATACGACTTTCTCTTAAATAGCTTCAATATCTGTATTGTAGGTCTTCAGTCTCCTCAAGCGGATATTATTTTCAACTTTTTATTGAATAATAATTTTAAAATTTGGTAAAGAGTAAAATATTTTCAGCTTTTAATCCAAGATGTACTTACATTGTTTTTACACCAGGTGTTAAACAAAACTACTATCACTTTAAAGAAGATGGAGCCAAACATCTGTATGTAAGGATAAGTACTTCTATTCCAAGAGAATCCTTGAACCAGCACGTCGAGCCACTGCTTGGGTTTTCAGTAAGTAGTAAGTACCTACCTACGATTCTGAATACACAAATGGGTTAGTGTGGCTCCAGACGTGTTCATTGTGGGTGTTGCTAATTCCGGCCCTGGTAAACGAAGCTTCATCAGTCCACAGAATTCTGGACGCGAAATTAGTATCTCGGTTTTCGTTCAGGTACCAGTCACAGAACGCGACCCGAGGCGCGTAATCTGCAGGCAAAAGTTGTTGTGTCCGCTGAAAATGATACGGGTGTTGACCGTCGTTATGCAGCACTCGCCACACTTGCGTGTGGTTGTCTGCACCCCAAAACCAGAGCGGCTCGACGAGTACTGGTTCGGTGGTTCTCTTGGAAGTGTTCCAGCACTGCTTCCTCCAACTCAGGAGATCTTGCCTGCTCGGACGCCCTTCCGGATGAGTCGCTTGTAAAATACCAGTCTGGCTGCTATAAACGGTGACACATGCCCCTTAAAGCTATAATCTAAAACCTAATCGGTTCGACGTGTGCTGGTCCGAGTATTCTCTTGGATTGACAGTATTCTTTACACAAATGTTTGTCCCCCCCGCCCTTCCCCGTCGTGCTTCTAAATAAAGTACCTCCAAACATGTGGATGAAATAAAAATGGTGGAGTAATGTAGGTAATTTAACTGATTGTGACATACTGAACAACTTGAACTACTTTTTAAAAATCTGGTCTTACTTAGTTTATTTTTAGTACAGTCGCTAATACTGAACCGACCCGAGGAACCGACTGAACGCTTGTCATTATTATTTTCTATCTACTCGCTACGATACATCTTACTTAGGCACGTCTATTAATGCAAGATCCGGCTGCAGAAATACCTATCTCATCAGATTCCAGAATGTCTCATAACGTTCTTCAAACGTTAACTGACATATTCACGTAAACAAGTCGAAAGACCTAAATCTGCCAGAGCCGATCCTGCCGAAAGATGAAAATAATAGATATTTTTTGATATTTTTTCATCTGTTAAAGTTATGTCTAAAGTAACCCGAATGAACTTGCTAACATCAGTTTCAGTAGAGCGACAAAAACTTGCGCAACTTTGAATAGGCGGCATTGGGTAATTGACAGATGATGTTGTGACCTACCAGGCTCGCATAAAATGAAGTAGCTCGTCTAAATTATTTGTTTGAGGTGAGGTGTAGTACTTATTGACAGTTGTGTTAAAACCTACCAGGCTCGCATAAAATGACGAAAGCTGATCTAAACACTTTGTTTGAGGGCTTTGAGGACATCGTGAGGGCATCGATTTCGTTAGTGATGGGAACGATCAAATTTGTACTACCTTAGAATACTAGGTTACAAATGTTACTTTTTGGTTTCCAAAAATTTGCGTTTTCCAGTGTGATACTCCGCACAAAGGTTTCTTATCACCTGTATGTTTTGCCACTTTCGGCTTGTAAGGGGTTTTCCGTTACACCCTGTATATAACGGATACTGAAAAATATCAATCAAGTTTTAAGAAAAATATAAAGGTTTTCTATCTGCGGTTAAAATTAACTTTGTAACGCTAAAAAACTTAAAATTAAAACTGCAATACCCTATTTGTGAGCGTATCTGACACACCCTTAGCCAGATTGTTTTAGTAATATGAATGAATTCTAATATTGTATTGACTACAAATTAAAATTAGGGGGCAAAATAGTCACTTCAGTTCAGATCAAAACTTTCATAAGACTTATCAAATAACAAATTTTCAATTTACTAACTTAACTTCTTAATTTCATGAGGATACCGAGTCGTTCAACGACACAAGAACCCTGGTGTCAGAGTGCTTTCACTCTAGCGTCTAGATAACTGATAAGTTATAGAAGAATGCTCTAAATTAAAGAGTATTAATGGTTTTACGAGAATTCAAAAATTCTTTTACTTTTACGAGGACATATTTTTAGGAACTGAACGTCGAGTTTTCGCTATTAGTTTTCAATGTGCGGGATCCGCGGATCCGCGTTTTGAAGGTGCGGGATCCCGCGGGATTGCGGATCCCGCACTGCGGATTGCAATCCCTAGTCAACATGCAAGCTAGATTGCAAGATTCTTGGAAAAGTTGTAGGTCTTGAAAGATCATCATTTCGAATGACAGCTGTCAAACTCAAAATTCGTTTTCTCGAAACTATGCATGCCAGACAACTAGTTTCTTGGAGAAAGTTGCTGGTCTTGAAAAAATCTACATTTCAGGTGACTGCTGCCAAACCTAAACGCGTTTTCCGGAAACTATGCATGCCAGACAACTAGTTTCTTAGGAAAGTTGTTACAAATGTACATTTCACGTGACAGCTGTCAATTTACTACTTACTTGTTTTTGTAACTCACCTGATCTGCAGATTTCGTCAAGACCAACAACTCCCTTACAAACTAATTGTCTGGCATGTATAGTTTCCGAAAAACACGTTTAAAGTTTGACAGCTGTCATTCGAAATGATGATCTTATCAAGACCTACAACTTTTCCAAGAAACTTGCAATCTAGCTTGCATGTTAACCTAGAAAACCATTTTGAAGTTTGACAGCTGTCATTTCATAGATCTTGTCTAGACCTACAATTTTCTCAAAGATACTAGTAGTCTAGCATGCATAGTTTCCGAGAAAAACACGTATAAAGTTTGACAGCTGTCACCTGAAATGCAGAATTGTTCAAGACCAACAACTTTCCCTAAGAATCTAGTTGTCTGGCATGCATAGTTTCGGAGAAAAACGCGTTTAGAGTTTGACAGCTGTCACCTGAAATGTAGATTTGTTCAAGACCAGCAACTTTCTCCAAGAAACTAGTTGTTTGGCATGCATAGTTTCCGAAAAAAAAACAAATTTTGAGTTTGACAGCTGTCATTCGAAATCGAAATCATCATCTCGTCTATTTCCAAGAAACTTGCAATCTAGCTTGCATGCTTACTGAGAAAAACCATGTTTGAATTTGACAGCTGTCATTTAGTAGATCTTGTCTAGACCTTGGCTGTACCTTAGGCTTTTATTAGGTACACATTCCTTTCCTATGTTTATTTCGGACATTCTGCGAATTGGACTTTGTGCGAATCGGACATTCTGCGAATCGGACTTTGTGCGACTCGGACTTTGTCTAGAAGTGAGTTAGGTTTTTGATCTATAGGTATGTCAGTGAATGATAAAAATGCCGATTTTTGATCGTCAATATTTTCATAACCGTTCAACCTATGTTTATGAAATTTGGTATTCTAAGTCATCTCGGAGGTCTGAACACGTTTACTAAATTTGGTGTGCCTATCTTCAATAGATTTAGAGTTATGAGGGGTAAAAGTGGCTCTAAATGGTTCGTGTAAATATACACACGGCCCGGTCCGCCAGTTCTTTGCTTGAACTTGGCTGGACACGCTGCCGCGTGTCTTGATAGTTTTATTTCTTTAAAAAAAGCAAAGCTGCTGTAAAGCAGTTGCTTATATGATTCTTTCGAATTTGTAACAGGAAAATTATGTATGAAGTGTAGATAAAATATTTTAAATTTGAGGTTGGTACAGCTGCAAACAATCAAAATTTACTATGATGAAAACCTGATATTTAAACGTTGACTACGAAACTCGCCTGTGAAGGTAAGCGATATGTGTGGAGGATATATCGAACGGTATCGTTATATGCTACAATATCGCTACCTTTATTTATACCAGCATACATGTCCAACCATATGTCTTTGCCAACCATATATCTAAAGGTGGCTACATACATAGCTATAGCGCACGATATCGGTCTATATGTCGCAGTACGATGGTAGAAACAGGTTTTTGGCCAAAAGCCGGCATAGAGCAAAATCGTAGACTTTCTTCGGCCATCGTCCTAAGCTAATCTAGGTTTTTGGCAAAAACTTTGATACCAGGGTCCATCGGGTCGTTCGGCAACTTGGTGTACCACTCGAAGACAAAGTAGTTCCCTTGAAATGCAAAAAAAGCCATAATACTAAACGAATCTAGGTTTTTGGCCAAAATCCTAGGTTGTTGGCCAAAAACCTAGATCAGCTTAAGACGATGGCCATAGGAAGTCTACGATTTTGCAATATGCCGGCTTTACCTAGGTTTTTGGCCAAAAACAGATTCTGCCATCGTACTGCGACATATATAGGGTAAAGTACGGATAGATGCGCACCTTTTGGAAAATCCTTTATAACTCAATAATTAAGAACTTATTTACAAAATTATCTTTACAGATTATAGGATTGATCTTTAATCTTTCATTAAAGCCCAAATTCATGAATTTAATTTTATTGTTTTTGTAAATCCAGTTTTATTTAACCTCTTGAAAAAGGGATAGTCGCGCACCCGCACGGATAGTTGCGCAGCACTAAAAAATCATGGGGGGATACTTGCGCTTTGAAGATTACCTTGGTGACTTACTATGAAATTTGTACTTTATTTAAATCAAACCAATTTGAAATTAATTTGATTAAATACTTGTTTTAAAAATCGAATAGGGCTCCAAACCTTAATATTATTACTATTTCTAAAGTTATTGAGTGCTAAGTCATTATTTCAGTAAAAAAATTGTATCAACGCGTAGGTAGCATAAAAATGTATGTTGAAACAACGTCCATATCTAGACTGTAATTTAGAAGAATTTTATCCATCTGCAACATACTAAAATAAACAAAAATATCAATCTGCGCAAGTATCCCCCAAAGCGCAACTATCCGTCCAAAAAACCTGCGCAAATATCCTTTTTGGTACGGATAGTTGCGCATTTAATTAAAAAAATAATGATTCGATATTTTGGAATAATTAATAAATGGCCACATACTTTATAAAGTAGTGCATACGAGGAAATAAAAATGTGAGCGATTCTACCGGGAGTAACAGAAAGGGTATAACAAGCCGGAAGGAGGTCAAGGTACTCATGAAACTGAACAACTTTCCCCATGGAACATGGGTCGAAATATGAAAAAAAAATTTGGACCTCCCATAGTAAATCAATCAGCTGATCGGCGATTTTGTATGGGAGGTCCAATTTTTTCATATTTGCCATGTTCAATGGGGAAAGTTGTTCAGTTTTATGAGTACCTTGACCTCCTTCGGCCTGTTATACCCTTTCCGTTACTCCCGGTATAATCGTGAGAAAGATACCGAAAAACAAATGTGCTAAAATAATTTCGACGCCCGGTTTGACCACGCTACCGAAGATTTTTGCTTAAACTGGCGTAAATTGTGCAATTACTCCAATAATTAACGTGGTACTTGGGCTTCCAGGAGGAAGACTACTATGTTTTAATAAGCAATAGTGCTGAAATTCACTAGAACATAGTGTTTTCGAAACCTGCGCAACTATCCCAACGGCGCATCTATCCGTACTTTACCCTATGCTGGATTGCCACCTCAGTCGCCTTTTTTATTCCTTTCCGAAGATAATTTTTGGCTATAACAATAAAACATATGAAAGTGGAATCATAAATAAATTCCATAATTAATAATCCAATAATTCCACCAATTGTAAGTATGATATCGTCGTCTCGTCTGAGAACTACCATCGATATAATATGGCAGTGTTGTGATATGAAACGATATCGCTACGTATGCGTGCACCTTAACAAACTCTACTTAGTAACGAAGGCCAAAGGAAGTCTACGATTTTGCCATATACCAGCTTTTGGCCAAAAACTAGGATTTTGGCCAACAACCTAATTCTGCCATCGTACTGCGACATGTTCGCACTTTCAGTAAGATCCATTTTGTATTTACCTCATTTGACTTGTAACTTCTGTTATGAATAAGTAATTTTATTGTATTCATTGTATCCATAAACGAGACCCCAGTATCGAGCTTTGCACAACTTTCTGACTGACATCTAGCTGGTGGGATAGCTTTCTAAGTTTCAGCCTCGTTGGCCATGACGTCATGACTGGTAAGACGCACTGATCGAATCGAGTCTTGTGGAATTGAGGCAAGGATGATTTCAGCACATGACGCAACTACCCAAATGTTGCCCAGCGCATTGCATTGTTCTGATCATTCCAGTCTCTTCCCCAACTGCAATGTTTTCCTAGTCATAAGAACTTCTGGAAAATTCAAAATATTCGACAGAGACTGGCTCGGGATGACATACGGTTATTTGGTTCTTCTATTACTCTCTTAACTTGTTTGCAGCGATTTTAATGTTCTTTGAAGATACCTGTAAAACATTTTTTATTGTTTTATTAGTTTATTCCCAGAGGCTAATTCTATGAAGGGTTCAAACTTACGCGGGCTCTACGCGTAGTGTGCGCAAGTTGACGAGTATTAGAATAGAATAGAATGGTACATTCTAAGTACAAAGTCACACCACAGCCTAAATGATGAGATGACCACCGCAGCTCACGTGAGCGACCGGCGCACGGGGGCTGATGTAAGCTGCGCAGGAAGGAAGACTTTGTACTAACTCGCGGTGGACACAGGTAGTCATACTAGGCTGAACTGGCAAGTATCGAAAACAGCGGCGCATTATGTTATTGATATGACCGTCTAGTGCAATTTTGGAAAGTTTACTTAAGTAAATACAATTTTGCTTCGTTGTAAATGCAAGACCATTACAAAATGAGAAATTGGATAGGTCAAGCAGAAGACTGCGATTACCTCTGAAGAAAACACCTTGCACTGCGCTTAGCAATAGTGGTAAGTATGGCAACTACTTACCCTTCAATCGAGCCTGTGTCCAGCAGTGGACTATTTTAGCTGCTGAAGAACAAGAAGACATCTTATAATGAAAGACTAAAATCAACATTTTGTTTACTTACATCTCAAACGAAGTTTTCTTTGCATATTTACCTACAAGTACCTATTAAGGTACATTTTTTAATTATATTTTTTTATAAATGAATTACTTTCTTATTTTCTTTGCATGATTTGCATGTTTATTTAGTAAATGTATGTTTTATTTTATTCCTGTGCTTCATTCTATTATTTTCACAGTTTGACATTGTCAAAATTATCAACAATCATGTCAACAATATCAAATTATAGAAAAGTGTGTTTGTTTGTTTATTTATCTTTTCTGATCCTACACGTGTCGTTTCTGCTTCTAATTTTATGTTTTTAGGTACTATTTTATGTTACTTAGGTACTATTTTTGAGTGTAGTTATTGAAAAACTGAAAAGCGATATAGTTATTATTACGGAAAAACATCTAACAAACGTTAAAGAAATCCAAAAAAACATAGAGACAGTGTCTCATGACTCGATAATAATGTGCTACAAGATAGGAGAAGAAAAAATAATAAAACTGGATAAACATTGCTGGAAATTCTGGATACTTTTTCTCATATCTTACCCTAAATTAGTCCTGATACTTTTCGTCAAAAATGGTAAGAACGAGATAGGACATGATCGATCGCAACTAAATTAATTATTATTTTTTTCAAAATAAGGCGACGACAATAAACAACAGCGACTAAATTGACTAGAAATCGAGAAGAAATAAAAAATTACAAGACTTTGACATCTATCTGTCACCGTGAAATTGCAAACAACGCTAGATTATAATATATCTCGCTAAATTACAATCTGTCGAAATATTGTAAGACATAAACACGGATCACAATTTAACGTATCAATTTTCAAAATATTACAATATTATGAAGTAAAACAGTAAAACTGTCAACTCGCGTTCTGATTGGTCGAACCTCATGTATATCGCGCAGCCATGTTTATTTGACAGCTGATCGCCATTTCGATGGGTATCGAACGTAAACAAACAGTGCTTAAGAGATTATTTTCTTATTCAATTAGTTTATATGAGCAATTTTCAACACGAAACTATAATAAAATGGAACAAAAACGGTTTGTTTACGCTTGAGAACCAACGAAAGCAATCAGCTGTGAAACAAAGATGGCGTCGTTGGCGACATGATGCTCGACTTGACCAATCAGAACGCGAGCTGCGTAATCGTATCACAGTTTCACGGATTTAGTTCGTTATATTGTAATCTACTGAAAAATTATACGTTAAATTGGAATACGAGTGAATGTGTTACAGTATTTCGACAGATTATAATTTAGTAAGATAGATTATAATCCAGCGTTATATCCAATTTTACGGTGTATCCTTTTCTAACTCTGTTTGACAGAAAGCCACAGCAGGCTAACTAAAGGTAAGTTAAGAGAATGCGAATCCCGAAAGGTTAGCATTGTATCGTATATTTTAATTTCCTCCGTAATACTTTATGCTAACTTAACTCTCCCGTGGGTGGGTGTCGTAAGAAGCGACTAAGGGATAAATTTATCCAGGGTTCAATCCTGGATGAATTTCGCAATCGCATTGCAACATCTTGCATTGCGCTCACCAACCCGCCTGCCAAGCGTGGTGAGTATGGCAAATACCCTCTACTTGGGGGAGGCCCATGTTCAGCAGTGGACTTTATTGTGGCTGTTATGATGATGATGAACTCCCTGATAACACGTAGGTAATAAAAGCTTGTTGTTGCAAATGTTCCAATGTAAAAGCATTAATCATATTATGTAATCTTTGGCGTCACAGAACTTGGAAGGAACATAGGGGTCACACAAATCATGGTCGTTGTGTTGCTGGCAGAGTAAGATAGCACCGACTCCTTTCTTTTCGTGGAGGTCGGGTTGAGGACTAACCCGACCTAAGCACAAGGGCCTTGGAGTCTGACAAGTCATACTTAAACCGAAAAGGGTTCTCTGTCAGGCGCGTGGTACAGAGATCTACGGCACACTCCTTTAGCCAACTTGGCTCCACGTCCGCTGACTTGTCTTTCCTGCATATTCAATAAACAACAAGGTCCGGAAACCTGGCGTTTTGACTGAGTTTCATCAGTCATGGTCGCTGGAAGACTGTCGCGATAGGACCAGGTTAAGTACCTATTATGAATCAGGTCCTTCTTGTTTGGTTTCTTTACGAAATAGTGAATACCAGACTAAAACTGGATAATCAGCACCGTTACTAAGCCCACTAAACGCAAAAAACCAAATTGCTTGAGGAAGGTTTTTTTATACGTGAAACAAATGAAGGCGTGTAACGAACGGACGCATTATAAACGACTAAGACGTCTGGTTTGAGACCTTGGCGGCCAGAAGGTGGAGGCAGCATCAAACTTTTTCCGCCGTCAATACAAACCCATATACTTGCAGATGTGTGGCAGAGACTGCCGCTACAGCCACGAAAAAACCAGGTTACATGATT
Organism: Phthorimaea operculella; assembly: GCA_024500475.1. Lineage (NCBI taxonomy): Eukaryota > Metazoa > Arthropoda > Insecta > Lepidoptera > Gelechiidae > Phthorimaea > Phthorimaea operculella. Next base: position 35,597 of record JANFCV010000561.1, read on the forward strand.
GATATGACATTGCTTAAATTGACTGAAATAGACACATCATCATCTGCCTGCCCTTATCCCAACTCATTTGGGGGTCGGCGCAACATGTCTTTCTCTATCAGCCGTCAAATCTTCGTTTACACCTTTTTGTTTTATATCATCTTTTACACAATTTATCCAAACTTTTTTAGCCGGAGAGACCGCCGAAATGACAAAACATTTGTTTAGTCTTTGTTCTGCTGATTTTCAGGCCAACATACTCAAGATTTTCCAGCCATTTTTCCAGTCAGCTCTGTACCTCATGTCCACTTTCACCGACGAGTACAATGTCATGGGCGAACATCATGCACCAGGGTACCTCTTCCTGTATGTCCGACATCAGAGCATCCATTATAAACAGGAAGTGGTATTTTGATTACAAGGGGTTGGTCCTGTGCTACCAACAGCTACTGCGACCTTTTCAGATCTATTGTAGCTACAGAAAGTAGTAAGGACTCAAAGCCGACCCTTGATGCAAGCCTTCACCAACACTAAACTAGATTAAACCACATTAAACCAACCTAAGACAGATATAGACCAATGATAATAAAAAAAAGGGTAAAGCCGCGGGTAACCGCTAGTCTACATATGCATATACGAAGTTTTAATGAAACCTCAATCAATTGGTACATCTTTTGTTCAAGGCTAAATTGTCTGTGGTTACATATCTTGCCTTCCCTTCTAGCAGTTTGGTCGAGGGGGAAGTGAGCATGTTCAGGTTAAAATCGGCGCGCGATCTTGCAAAACCGTATTTAGAGCCCTGGTTTATATGTTTTAAATCCAGCGGCATGCAAATGATGTCTAACTGTTTGCACAGAAACTCCATGGCTTACTGCAGTGGATCGTGTAGTTGCAAATGGGTGCTCCTGATGCTGTGCAACAATAGCCCGATGCCGCTCCGATTGATCAGTAAACATTATGGGTTTTGGACCAGTACGGTTTCGCTGCACACTCCCTGTTTCACCGTAACGGCGTATCCAAAGCTTTACGGTATTTCTCTGTAAAAAAGGATGGACACATAAATAGTGTAATCTATCACCTTACTTATAAACTTTCCCATTTTTAAATAAACGCATAAGGTAGATCACAATAGCAAACAAAGAATATGATAATGAATGATAAATAACGGTTTCATAATTAGAAACTACTTACCGCTATATTGAGCTCACGAGCAATCTTTTGATGGGAGTATTATCTTCATACAAAAATATAATCTTATATTTTTGATAATCGGTCAAACGCGACATGATTTAGAAGTTAAACCAATAAACAGTTAGAATAATTAGAATTTGAATAATAGGTAAGTAAATGAAAAATACAGCTCAAGTAGTCACTGTCGAAACGTAGACTGATCATTTTAGTTTATCGTTTTTAAAAGTAACACTACACTATAGGTCCTGCATACATTGCTGGCTGGTTATCTTAACTATTCGTTAATCTGTGTCGGAGTGAGTTTATTGTTAAGATAACCAGCAATGTATGCCGGACAGTGCACGGTATTCAGTCTGGTTTAATAGCTAAAGTAGTCTTAACGCATCAAAAACTCTGAATATACCCACATCATTGAAACATTACTTGAGACGCAAAATAAGTCGGGGAAGAACGCTATGCAAAAATTCACGACCCCATACGTCAGGTCAATTGGTCTAGCGGCCTGCTGAGCGCTCGTGCGTGACACCTGAGGACTCGAGTTCAAATCTCAGCGTAAATCAAAAAACAAGTTATTGCTTTTTTCTTTTTCATCAAGTCTGACTTGAGCATTTCTGTGTCGGAACGAATCTAACTGCCAATTGAACTACCACAAAGTAAGTATTGGCTAGAGCAATCTTTGTGGAACTACTGAGAAATAAAGGCCATATTCGAATGTTTGTTTTAAATCGTTGGGGGTCAGGTAACTGCTATCAGCGTCTGTACTATCCTCTTTACAGTAGACTTAACGCATTTTTTTGTTGAAAGAACGATTGTTCGTGTCTGAATTCTCATAATTTAATCGATCATTTAATGCTGACCGACCGTTATATGGGGTGTTAGCGACGGTATAACGAAAAATTTGCAGGCGTGCTCAGACCATGAAACTGAACAAGTTTTACTATGGAGCCAATGGTGGGAAACGAAAACAAAATTCCGACCTCCCATACAAAGACAGTCAGCTGATCGTGAATTTTGTATGGGAGGTCGGATTTTTTTTTTCGTTTCCCGCCATTGGCTCCATAGTAAAAGTTGTTCAGTTTGATGTCCTGATCATGCCTACAAAGTTTTCGGTACACCGTCCCTAACACCCTGTATAGTTTAGAATATGTGCATGTGACTAAGGGATTGAAAAAATTCACATCGTCTCCTTAGATACACCTTGCACTGCGCTCGCCAGCCCTAAAGCCTGTGTGTGAACCCCGCCAGGATATTAACGCCCAGATAGCTCTCTCAAGGTATATTGGCGGATCATTAATCGGCCATCTTTGAGAAACGCTGACCGACCGTATTATACTTTAAGCTGAAATTTTTCTAGTGACCGATAACGAAAACTCAGAACTGGCTGGTGATAAGGAACAATTTTCCCCAAGGAACATAGGTCAAAATATGAAAAAAGATATGAATGACCAATTTTGTTTTCATATTTCTACTTATGTTCCTTGGGAATGTTGTTCCTTATCACCACTAGGTACTGTTTGTTATCATCGGTCACTAGTAAAATTTCACCCTATAGAGCTCAGAATAACATCACCCTCATTCTTTACTCGGGTATCTTAAAAAGTGACTAAGGGATCGAAAATCTCATCATTCCCCTCTAAAAACAATGCAACTTGCACTGCGCTCGTCAACCCTAAAGTCTGTGTGTGAACCCAGTCAGGATATTCACGCCCAGATAGCTCTCTCAAGGTATATTGGCGGATCATTAATCGGCCATCTTTGAGAAACGCTGACCGACCGTAATAATATATTAATAATCAACAGCAAATATTTTAAGGGGTGAATCCGTCCATGAAACTGAACAACTTTCCCCAAGGAACATTGGTTGGAATTACAAAAACATTTGGGCTTCCCTTACAAACTGACTCGCTCGGCAGGTGCATTTGTATAGAAGGTCCAAATGTTTGTTTCAAATTTCTGCCAATGTTCCTTGGGGAAAGTTGTTCCGTTTTAAGGGCTGGTTCAGCTCTTAAAATATTTTCAGTTGATTTTTTCACATTAGCATTAAATCTGATTCCCCACGTAAGGCGGGTATTTTAAAAAAGCGACTACGGGATCGAAACCTCGTCATTCCCCTCTAAAATTAATGCACCTCGCACTGCGCTCGCCAACTCTAAAGCCTGTGTGTGAACCCAGCCAGGATATTAACGCCCAGATAGCTCTCTCAAGGTATATTGGCGGATCATTAATCGGCCATCTTTGAGAAACGCTGACCGACCGTATTATACTTTAGGGTGAAATTTTACTAGTGACCGATAACGAAAACTTAGCTAACTGGCTGGTGATAAAGAACAATTTTCCTCAAGGAACATAAGAAAGATATGAATGACCAATTTTGTTTTCAAATTTCAACCTATGTTCCTTGGGGAATGTTGTTCTTTATCAATTATCACCACTAGTCTATTATTATTTTATTATTATTATTATTACTAGGTCCTGAGTGTATCATCGGTCACTAGTAAAATTTCACCCTATAGAGCTCAGAATAGAATCACCCTGATTCTCCACACGGGTACTTAAAAAGCGACAAAGGGATCAAAAACCTCATCATTCCTCTCTAAAAACAATGCAAATTACACTGCGCTCGTCATCCCTAAAGCCTGTGTGTAAACCCAGTCAGGATATTAACGCCCAGATAGCTCTCTCAAGGTATATTGGCGGATCATTAATCGGCCATCTTTGAGAAACGCTGACCGACCGTGCAGAGCGTGAGGCCATTAAACTCGCGTTAGAGGTTATCAGCCAAGACAATGGGGGTTTAGAAAGTTTAGCTCGAAAGATAGTGCGATAGGTAAAACCCTAGGGAGGAACAAAATAGGAATCCGCTAGCAAACATTTTTGACGATTTGAAGCTCTATAAACTATCCTAAACAATTAAACATACCTACTGTCGACATACTGATTTCGCGGTCAAAACAATAAAAACGGGGTTCTTACTGCAAACATCAGTTGCTCCGTGATCATGACCATTCCCATAAAATTGAAACAGAGGTTATCAGCCAAGATAATGGGGGTTTAGAAAGTTTAGCTCGAAAGATAGTGCGAGAAGTAAAACCCTAGAGAGAAACGAAATAGGATTCCGGGTAGCAAACATTTTTGATGATTTGAAGTCCTATAAACTGTCTTAAACTTTTGCGGTCACACAAACTGACAACATACTGATTTCACATAGATAGTATACAAAAGGTTCACTCAATCCTGTTTAGAATTTTCACGACTGTCAATTGTTACAAAGCCAGGATTGTTCCTGCCAAAATCTCACAGTAAAAGAATATCAAAACATCAAAATCTGATTCAGTAACGAAACATGTCGCTCACACGTTTTGTGTTAGTAGTTATATAGTTTCAAAATTATCTTCATTTTGATGCTTGTTGCAAAGCGACGTGTAGCAATTGAACTTAATAACTATGTACCTATACCTACCTACTTGGTGCGTATTAAACACGCGCAAAGTTTATTGACACTTTAATCCTTAGCGAATTTTTTAGCATTGTGATTGTGACACCATTTATTTTTTGTACGATTATGTCTAACGGTTTGACAGACACATCCGTCGTCGCAACGTTGTATGATGCGCATTGGACATTAGGTTAGTTTAGTACACGTAGCGTCTTTCGCCTTATGTTAATTTAATGACATGTCGACGCTTGAAAGGCAAAATTATCTAAGCGACATCAGAGTAACTTTACAGGAGAGCAGTTTAAAGTTTGGATTTTCAGAAAAAAAATCGTATAAATTTTTGTGATAGTCCTAGAAGCCTAGTTTTTACATATTTGTTTTGTTATTTTTACCTAAATTTTAGTATACATATCAATAAAGAATAATGCTTAGTTTTAGAGTTAGTGGCGCTTAGTCAAAATTACCTAAAAATAAATACAGGCAAATTTGACTAACTGACAATCTGGGAATGACAAAGGTACGGTAAAATTTTAATAAACACCTTTTTAAGAATTTACGACAGAGTAAAAGTTGCCTAACTAACATCAAAATACTTCGAATTTGAGGCAAAACTACTTAGGTTACAATTTTATACTAAATTCTTCCCGGCAATTTGACTTAAATAACATTTGTTACAGAAAATTTACCTAATTATTTTATTCAAGTGTTATATCAATAACAATAAAAATCAACACTAAGGTACACAGAGGCCTATTTCAACTAGGATCATCATCACATTAGCCTATAGCAGTCCACTGCTGGATGTAGGCATCCCCCAGGGTACGCCACAAGGCACGATCATCCGTATTCGCCATCCATTTGCTACCAGCCGGTGTTTTCATCGCCGTCGGTCCATCTGGCCCGTGGGCGCCCAAAGCTATGCTTGCTGAGGCTTGGCCTACACTCGAAAACCCGATTACAACATCGTCTATCGTTTCTACGGCAAATGTGACCAACCTACTGAACATTTAGAAGATAATCTCTTTCCGGGCCTTATCCATTAGCGAGATCTCTAACATAGACCTTTTCGTCGGTCTCTGAGTGATACATAGCCGGTGGGACAATTTATTTGTCAGATTTCACGTCTCGTCTCTGTTAGTCATCACCGTACATGATAAGACACTCCGATTGAAAATCTTGGTCTAGAGGCATGGTGACAAAGGTGGCTCCAGAATAAGACGCAAGTTCCAAAATGCTACCCAGCACAGCTTCACTCTTCTGGTGATTTCAGCCTCCAAATTGTATCTTCCTAACTGCAATGTTTGCCCAAGGTATTCATACTTCTGGACAACTTCAAGGTCTACCTACGTCCTACACCTACCACGGATATTGGCTCAGGAACGACTTCATGTTCATTCAAAATTATCTTGCTCTTGACCAAGGTAATCCTGAATTCAACATGCTTCGAGACCGTATATAAACAGGACAGCATTTTTTGCAGAACCTGAAGCAATTTGGGCATTATGACTATGGCGTCGGCAAAGCGGAGATACATAAAATATTCGCCGTTGACTTTGATACCCAACCCATCACACTGTCAGGTTTTGAAGACATCCCATGGCATTTTGGTGAAAAGTTTTAAGGATAAAACGTCATCCTGTTTTACATCTCGGTGTAATAGTATGGACCTTGTTTTGTGGTTTTGTACTTGAACGGGGTCTTCGCCAATAGGCTTCTCCGCACCTCCACATACAGCCATTCGACTAGGCACGGCTGCAAGGACACCAGAACAGCCCAGGTTTCTCTCGAGTCAAAAGCTTTCTCGTGGGCTACAAAAGCCATACGCAACGGTTGGTTGAACTCTTCTGACTTCTGTATTTTAGGATGTGGTCTATTTGTACTAAAGCCTTTACGATACCCTGCCCGTCCCAGTGGTTGTAAGGCGTCAAATCTTAGTCGTTTTATTACGATCTCAGAAAAGCCTATAAGACGTAGCTCAGTAGTGTGATCATCATCGTCATCAACCATTCAGGGTTTTCCCATTTGTTATTACGGAGATAAAATTAATTGTCTTTTCAACTCATCAAATCCAGGTTTTTCACTAGCCATTAGCCATTCCTACAAACACCTAGGAAATTTCGTCTGCCCAATCCGAAAGCCCATTACTATTTCTGAGCCACTGTCATAAGCTTTTTCGAGAGTCGCTTTGAATGGTCTGGCATCAATATTTGACGGTTTCTAGCTACTGGAACAGACCGGGTCTTGTAAAGGCACTGTGGACCACATTCATGTTGTACGGAAGGTTTTACAGACATCAGAATAGTATGACCAACCGCTTTGTGTTGCTTTTGTGGACTACAAGCAAGCCTTCGACTTCATCGAAACCTGGGCTGTTCTTGAGTTTTTGCAACGACGCCAAGTCGACTATCGATATCCCCACTCCACAGATACTGAGAAGCCTGTAATTAATAGCAACGATATGCGTTCCAGTATATAGCCATTCAAAGTAACTAAAAGTATAAGGCATTACTTTGCGGAAGTCCATCTTGTTGAAAGTGATAGAAATATGTTTTGCTTCTTCCGCACTTATGAGTGAACCACATTCGCGACCGCAACTTAATGCAAATGTACAAGCGACGCACCTCTCCAACACCACAACCACCGTTTTACACTCTACAGGTATACTTCCACGGAGTATCCTCAGGAGATCATCGACAGTCGTGTTCCGAGGACCGACTAATAAGTAACTGCCCCTGTCGATTAAGTTGCGGTCGTACGTGTGGTTCACTCAGCAGCATAACTTGCCATCATAAGCGCGGAAATAGCTGAACATATTTCTATCACTTTTAACAAGGGCCATTCAACTGCGAGGTGTAAAACAGGGTGACGTTATATCGCCCAAACATTTCACCAATGCGCTTGAAGACCTTAGCATGGAATGAAATGGACAATTTCGTCAACAGTGAATACCTCACAATCTCCGCTTTGCCACCTACATGGGCAAAATCATCAGAGAGGAACATAGAATCGCGGCAGGTCCTGTCAAAGGTGTTCAGTTTAAATACGGCCTCGAGGCGTGATGGACTTGGGATGAATTTGGAAAGACCACGGTCAGCTCAATAGCATATCTCTGAATGTAGTAGACCTTGAAATTGTCCAAAAGTATGAATACATTGGGCAAAAATTGTACTTAGAAAATAGATAACATTGAGGCTGAAATCTCCAGAACAGTGCGGCTGGACTGGGTAGCATTTGGGAAGACGTATCTTGTTCTGGAGTCACCCTCGCCGCAATAAGATGTTTGATCAGTGCATCTTACCGCTCATGATGAATTACGGAGCAGAGACATGAAATCTGAGAGTAAAACTGGGACACTGGTTACATGTCATTCAGAGAGGGGATGCTATGCTAGGGATCTCGCTAATATGTCGAGGTTAATCCGGAACGATTATTCGAAGACCAAAGTAACGGACATACTGGAAATAGAAGTGTAGCAAGCTGAAGGGTCAGTGGTTTGACCACATCTGTCGTAAAAGCGATTGACGACGGAGTAAGCGGGTTCTCGAATGGATGCCACGCCCAGAAAGAGCAATGACTTGAAGAGACAGCTGGTAGGGATTGGATGGTAAACGCAAGGATTTTACCTTGTGGCGTACCCTGGTGAGGCCCACGTTTAGCAGTGGACTGTTATTATAGGCTAATGTGATGATGACCACAGAAGTAGGTAACGAACTAAGAAACTGAATGAAGCGAATGAACAAAATTTATTTATAATCTGATTTATTTGTAAATTCTACTGAAAGTTTTTGACTTGTTACATGAAAAGTGCATTCGTCATATTTGGCGCCATCGTAATCGAAGCACGCGCGTGCACCCCAAGCGACGCCCTGCCATGCACTGAACTATCTAAGTAACTTAAACTCTAAATTCACTGTTTGCTCAAGCGACTGTTCGTGTGTCATCCGTAGGAGTAACCAACATTTTTATGTAAACTACTTTAATTAAAAATATTCCAAGCGCCTGTACGTGATGCTACCATAGGTTCTAACCGACATTGGATAATCGTATTTGGTCAAGTAAAAATTGTCTAAATAAGAAAGAACCTTTGAAAACGGCGGGTAAAAATTGACTAAGCGACAATCAGATTTATTTTTAAGACAGGTAATATATACTGAACCAACTGAATAAATAAAAATTATAACAGGCATTTTTAACTAAACGCCAAGCACGCAGAAAAACGGGTATGCAAAAATTACTTAAGTGATGAAAAAGCAAGATCTTTGTAAGGAAAAAAATAGCTATGCGCCTTACACTGTGTTGTCAGATTGAGGCAAAATTGACTAAGTGGAGAAAATACTGTACGAAGAGAACGGTAAATTTGACCAAAGTCAAATTTAGCATTATTAATTTCGATAACCACCAAATTTTCAAAATGGTCGAAAATCGTGTCGGTTAGTCAACCGAAAAAGTGAATTTTCGCTAATTTCAAAATGTCTAAGCGACAAAAAGTCATCGTAGAGAGACGTGAGTAGGACCAAACGACGCAGAAAAATCAGGCGATTCCAACAATGTATATAACTCAATTTGGCCAAAAATGTCGCTTAGATAATTTTGCCTTTCAAGCGTCGTTAAAGTAAAAGAATATCAAAATATCAAAATCTGATTCAGTAACGAAACATGTCGCTCACACGTTTTGTGTTAGTAGTTATATAGTTTCAAAATTATCTTCATTTTGATGCTTGTTGCAAAGCGACGTGTAGCAATTGAACTTAATAACTATGTACCTATACCTACCTACTTGGTGCGTATTAAACACGCGCAAAGTTTATTGACACTTTAATCCTTAGCGCATTTTTAAGCATTGTGATTGTGACACCAAAGATGATTTGTACGATTATGTCTAACGGTTTGACAGACACATCCGTCGTCGCAACGTTGTATGATGCGCATTGGACATTAGGTTAGTTTAGTACACGTAGCGTCTTTCGCCTTATGTTAATTTAATGACATGTCAACGAAATTTTGCCCAAGCTGGCACCTCCTATCTGTATAAATTTTCTAATGCGCATTGGACATTAGGTTAGTTTAGTACACGTAGCGTCTTTCGCCTTATGTTAATTTAATGACATGTCAACGAAATTTTGCCCAAGCTGGCACCACCTATCTGTATAAATTTTCTAATTATATGAAACGCGTTTTTAATGACGTCTATTATAGAATCGCTGACTGCGCTTTATTGGCTACTTATAATAGACTGCACTAAGCCAACTTGCTGGTTAGAAGATGCTTATTCACTCGTAAATTATGTTATGAAATTTAATATTTATCCATTTATTATAGCACATTACCTATTATGTACTTACTTGAGGGCGTTAACACCGACGTTTGCCGGGTAGTCCGTCCAGTTGATGTCACACACAAAAAAACAAACAAACAAAAGAAATAAGTCGTCTAGGTACAAGCGACAAGAGTGATATTTGATTATACAAATTGGTCACTTTTTGCGAAATGGATATTTTGCGCCTAAATGAACGTTATGTAAACTATGTAGAGAGACATCTACCATATCTAGGAATATCAACAGAGGTATTTGAATTGAATACCAAATTTTAAAACATTTCCCGTGTTAGGGAATCAGTTTTCGGAAAACTTGCAAAATTTTCCACAGTTTTTCATATTTACTGTTTCCCATGATTTACCTATTGTGTGAAAAAGTGTTTTGTTTACTAGAATAATTTCTCATTTTCATGTCATACGACAACAACATCTTGTACCGTGTTATTAACACTATCGTCAACGCATCGCGAGCACAAGGTAAGTTATCTAATATGGGGTTCCATCTACTACGTACGGAAACTGGGTTGCAATCTATTAAGGCAGAAACTACAAGGAGACTAAATTACATCATGTAAATGCTTATCGCTGCAGTTTCAAAGGCAAATGATGAAGGCTTTATGTTGTACACGGAAGTGACTAAGCAAGTTTGGTGATCTCTACCTCAGTTTTGAATGATTTACTGACGAAAATATAGAAATGAAAAAGTTTTTATTCAGGGTGAGAGTCCAGAACGTAAAAACTCCAAAAAAGGACAGTAAACCCTACGAGTAAAACAATTCCAGGTACCGATTCAAATTCCCTGCAGGTACGAGTATGAAAACGTGTACACTTTTTTTCGCAGAGCATTCATGTTTTAGGATTGGCAACGAAAATCTTTTACATGCGCAAAAATACGCCACGTTTTGTATATTCAAAGAATAGAAACAACTATTGGAGGTGGTAGCGTCCTACAATAGTAGTTCTTTTCCTTCACTGAATCGATGGACAAGAACAAAATTTTATTTGTCCAATATTTGGCTACATTGATAGCCTGACTGTTGGCCTCCAGCAGGTCCAGTAGTTTATGCGACTGCATTATAACAGGAGGTCGAGGCACTAGCAGAGAAGAGGAAAGATTGGAATTTACTCCACCGACAAGAGTTTGACTCTTAAATTTGAAGATGAATTAATGAGGAACTGTCAGGACTACGTTCTTTAAATCGTGTACAGATGGCGCGTTGCAATATGAGGGACCACAGATTATTTACAAACTTTATACTTACATTACAAACTTTTTAGTTATTAACTTTTATTATGAACACTGATAGGATGCTGAATAAAAGGGTTTTATTTGATATAAAACTTTTTGGTAAAGACTGACTGATTTTAAAGTTAGTTTCTTAAAGATTATAATGTCAAGACGTGTCTGTTTACTATGGCCTGTCTATTTATAAAGGCTCTGAGGGCTCTGCCTTAAGTTTTAATAGTTTCGATGGTAAAAAATTTTCGAAATTGCGATTTATTGATCTCCTGTTTCTTCCGTACATGAAGACTAAATATGAGCAAGAATTACAGTTCTTGGTCACTTCCAGCGCTGAAAGCAGAGCTAGAAAAGCGCAATGCAAAGCGAACAGGGAAAAAAGCCACACTGGTTCAAAGGTAAAGATTTTATCCATACAACATGGTTAGGTGATAAATTTTTCAACTAAACTTTATACAATGCAGGGAGAATTTAGTCGGTAGGAACACAACCATTTAAAATTATGAATAATAATACTGGGTTATTTTTTAGTCAGTGCGCAAACTTTGCAGGATGTTCCTACTCGTGATTCTGAGCAACTTTTACTATGGGGCCACCTGCGAAATCTAAAAGTTTTGGTTTTTCCATACATTTTTGCCAGTAGGTATGAATTTTTCTATGGAACATCCAAATTTTTTTCGGAATCGCAGGTGGTCCCATAATAAAGTTGTTCAGAATCACGAATAGAAACACCCTGCAAAGTTTGCGCACTGACTAAAAATAACCCAGTATATACCCGTAAATATGGACTTTGAATAACTTTATTGTATCGTATGTATGGTAAACTGTTAATAAATTACCTGCCCCGGGTAAGTTTAGGCGACAGTCTCAAAGAGGCTGTCGTGGAAAGAGATATTTTAGTGTTGACTACTCAACAAATGTTCTTTATGTATAAGTCTAGTACCTAGTATTTCAAACCTATCTCTGTTAATATATCATAACTAGCTGCCCGTCAGCGGTTTTACCCGCTGCAACCTATTATTCCGCGGGAAAAAAGCATTATTCGCCAAGAGATGTCGCTGTTAGTTTTCGGCGAAAACGTTTAAAACGCGAATCGGCTCAGTCACGCCACCTATTTCAAAAATATTGGAAAATGCGTGATCCGTGGAATGAGACATTTTTCGTGGTAAAAAGTATCCTATGTGTTATTCCAGATGCCCTTTTATATTTCTGCAAAGTTTCATGTCAATCTAATCGGCCGTTTTTGCGTGATGTCGTAACAAACACACACACAAACATCCGCCTTTATAATATTAGTAGGATACTTACATACATTTAATCACATCTTTATGCCTTTCGCGTTAGGGTGAGAATCCACCAGAGCTGTGCGAGGAAAATGTGTCGTACGAGGATGCGTACCTGTGCTGTGGAAATGTGTAGGGGTTTCCACCAGAGCTGTGCGAGTAAAATGTGTCGTACGAGGATGCGTGGAGCTGCCAAAATGCGCATTAATGTGCGGAGCGAGGATGCGTTGCGAAGCTGTGAAATGTGAGCGGGAATGCGATGTAGTGGAAACCTCGCAACACATTTCTCGCAACGCATTCCTCGCAACGCATTCCTCGCACACATTTCTCGCTTGTTTTGTATGTAGAATGGCCTCGCTTCGCTCAACCTATTCCACCAGAGCTGAGCTGAGCGAGGCTAGGAAAATGAAGTGATTCTATTGGTGGATTTTTTCCTCGCTCACCGCCTCGCTACCTCGCACAGCTCTGGTGGATTCTCACCCTTAGGCAGATGCTGCTTCCATCACTTCTGACAAAGTATAATTAGTTAGTTTTACTGAATAAATACGTACATACATAATACATCACGCCTCTTTCCGTAAGGTAGGCAGAACTAGATTTTCCACTTGCTACGATCCTGACACACCTCTTTCGCTTCTTCAAGATTCATAATTTTTTCAAGCTCGCTCGTCAGTTTAGGGTACCCTTGACCTTAGGAAAACCAGGTACGTTCGTGTAGGTCTTCCCACCCAATATTCCCATCCACACTCGCCATATATACTGAAAATATAACCCTGTAAGATGCATAAATATTTTTATCTGTGTCTCAACAGATTTCAAGGTATTTACAGTATTATTTAAAGCTATCTGTTGATTCTATCGATTATTTTCAGCCATCCGTTGCTCTAACAATAGTATAAAGTCTCTTTGGGGATATCAACTAAAAATACTTAATTTTTATATATTTCAGGCTTGAAGATTATGACACACTTTTCGGGGACATTGTCAACAACCCAGAATCGTCCTACAAAATACAAGCTCCTGATGCCAAACTTTTTCAAGACGTTAATACTGATATAATTCTTGCCCGTTTCGGACAATTCAGATCTAGAAACATTTTTTTCAGATGATAAAATACATGCAGCCAACATGTATAGGGATTATTTTTTACTGACTTTCCGTGTTGCTTGTCAGGGGACGCACCATTTCATATCATCACAATGTGCAGCAGAGATGAAAAAACGTACATTACAATGTACTAATAAAATATGAAGCACACTATTACCGAAACACAGTGCGAGTGTGCTGCTGGCGTAGACCTCATGCAACATGTAAACATGTTGTGGCGGTGCTATACGGCTTGATTGATTTTACATCACGAAAATCCTCAACGTGCGCTCAAGCTGTACGGCGCACTTACAAACTTTTCATCATCCTGCGGAGTTTTACAAGGTGGCCCTGTAAAGGCGGAGGATTTCAAAACGAAAATTCAGGACCGCAATCACAAAAAAATATTAATTTTGATCCCAGACCAGTTGTTGATTGCAATGATGAAAATATATAGAGTTTTAAAAACCATTGTATAAATTTTCGGCCCTTCAAGGATCCCCAATGCCTATACTACAAATAGTCACGCCAGCAAATAAAAAGCTATATTTCATGACCATGATTACATGGAAAATCCGAGGAAGATCGTTTTTGGAAGAATAGCTCTTGTCCCTGAAGCACAGCTCGAACTAGAGGCGACCACAAGAAATAATAACAAAAAGTGGAAAAAGAAAGGCTGAGAAGACTACACAGTTCAAACTTTGGTAAAATTTGTAAAGCTAAAGATAAGAAAATGTTAGCAAAATCAATATTAAAAATGTAGAAATATCTACCCTGCAATTCATCACGGCAGAATATATGAAAAAAGCTTTAATAAAGTTCACAAAGCTATCTAATTACCAAGTAAAAGATGTGGCATAATTATTCATAATGACCTGCAATTTTGGCTTCTACCCCAGATGGTCTAATTGCAAACGACAGTGTTATAGAAGTAAAGTGTCCTTTACAGCCAGGAAAATGAAAATATCCCCAGAAACAATTAATTACATTGAGTTGTGCGAAAACAGTGGCCAATGGCGTCTCAAGAAAAGCCACGACTATTACTACCAAGTGCAGGGGCAACTACTGTGCACAAAAAGATCCATTTGCTATTTTTGCATTTATACCTTTGTAGACTTTGTGATTATCAAAATAGAAAGGGATGAACTTTTCCTTAAGGAGATGACTTCTTACTTAAAGGATTTCAACGAAAATGCCTATAAAGAATTATTTTTATGTAGATATCTATACAATATAAAAATTTAAGCATGTTCTTTATAAAAAAGTAAAGTAAGATCAGTAAGTAACTTATGCAGTTTTATTAATAATATTTGATCTAAAATTTACGAGCATGGCCACAATAAAAGTTATGTCACTGGAGAGCAAAGTTTCAGTTTGATTCATGGGTTGCGTTAATATTTTATACGTTTTAAGCATGCCAATGACTCTCTCCACGTGTACCCTTTTGCTTGCAATTTTTCGATCTTTTGAAAGGGTTTCTGGGCAAATTTGATTGCTTTTCTTAAAAAACGTTGGCATGTTCACTTTTACCCCATGTGATACAAAATGTCTTGAACATTTAATCCCTTGTCCACCATAATTTCGTCGTTGTATTCAAACCGTGTAAGTATTGAGCTTTTTACTATTCATTGTCTGTCAGAAGCTGACCCACCATAGCTCGGCGAAATGTACGATATAAGGCCACTTGGTGCGATTCCTACAAGCATTTCTATTGTATTTCTATTTTTGTAAGTTGAAAATGTAATCTGCTGGGTAGTGGGAGGTGAGGTTTTTTATAGGACACTCAGTGGCGTCTAAAATCACTCTCGTATGAGGATATTTGTCGTGAAAATCCAAGGGCATGTACATCATAACAGCGTCTCTGTTTATCCACAAATCAATGGTTTTCTATTTCAGCGCCATAAAACGAATCCATGTTATAAAAATATTCGTGACTTGTTTCACGGTTATTTTGAATACCATGGCTATGTCTTCAAATTCTCTGTGCCGTCGGAGAATTAATAACGTCATACAAAATTGATCCAAGGCATCAATGTGACTTGGAGGTTTCGCATAGAAATAACTCAGATTGTACACTGCTGACTCTAAACTTTGGAATACGAACATCAATTTTCGAATGTTTCCAGCCCTGTGTAAAAATGTACTCCATTTGTTTCATTTTTGTAACTGTGTATACTATAACTGGGCAGCTGTTTACACTGGGTACAAGCCGGTAAAGATATTTTGATGTTTCCTCATCAGCTGAAAAAATCTTCTTCTTGTTTTACTATTAGTTCATCGCATTCAGCAATTAAGTCGATACTATTTGCAATTTCAATATCAGATTCAGAAAATATTCATTTTCTGTACATCTCTCTTGACTTTCATTTTCTTGATATTCCAGAGGATCTTGGATCGGTACATTTGCGGTGTTCTCTGTCTCGAGGAAATATAGTCGAAACAAATGTTATGGGCATATCTGGAATAAAAAAGATTTTCTATACTAATTTATATTCAGCGGTGGTCGGCAAATTTTTACTTTAAGTATAGACAAGCAACCTCTTAAGGGTCAACATATTTACATCTTGTTAGGTGTTTGATCAGTGTGTATTAACAGTCATGATTTACGCAGACAAGGGACGGAACCTGGCAATAAACCTGGCCAACGGCTTCAAATCACTCAGAAAGGCTTATGTAAGCGGAATCTCGCTTATAGATTAAGTCTGGAATCACAGTCCAGAGAATAGCAAGCTGATGTGGCATAAGGCTGATCGCCACTGTCGTATGACTGATGGACGGTAGAGTAAGTAAGCTCGTTTTCCGAGTGTAGGACAAGTCTCAGCAAGCGACGCTATCCGGCCAGATGGACTATCACTCAAATATGAAAATAAGGCCTATTCGAACGTTTGTACTTTAATTACACTATAGTAGGTGATTTTAACAATTATTTGAAGTTTTTTGCAAGCGGCTGCCAAAATACATTAAAACTGATAAAAACAATGAAAAATGGTGCTTTGAGAAAGAGGTATTTTGAATACTTACAAAAAAGTCTTTCTAACTTACTTGGTTTTGAATATGTTTTTGAACTTTAGACTCGTCAAATAGAATGAATTCTTCGGTTTCCTTTTCAAATCCGGTGATTCACATATTTTTATTTTGGAAACGATTTTCCGTAGAATAATCTTCTGAAGTTTGAGGATCTGCAAGGAGGGGGTCTTCAATTTCCGTTTGAGATTCTGATGAGCTGCAGCTCAACTCCTTCTGAGTTATAAACACACATGATTTTGTTTGAGGTGCTTCATTCAATGAAAAAATTGAGGGAACAGCATGCCTGTTTAGTTTCGCATCATGTACGCGCGCGAATGCGATTTGAGTTCGCGCCATTTTCGTCTGACATACCGCGCGGCTGTGACGTTGACGCCCCGGTCGGCGCTATCTTGCATTCCTTTGTTCGTTCGTTCGTTCGAGAACCACGCGGCCGGCCATAACCTATTACATTAGACTCTCGCTCGACCCATGCGCGCCGCGGACCGGTGTTAGCACATATTTTAATCCTATACAATATCGGATTGTTAGGTGATTTCTCATGCGGGAGAAATCTTTTAGTTTTCGCGACTTGTACAGCGAACTCTTTGCTGTCGCAAACAATAGTGTGCGGGAGAAATCTTTTGTTATTTGCGTGTTAAAAACATTAAGTTTAAACATTGAGTGATATCTATATTTGATGTCGAACTGAACAATAGTGGTGGTGAAGGTCTTCGGTTGAATATTGGAGTGGCGGATTGCAGTCCAGAGCTGGTATCCAGTGGCAGTGAGTCATAGTGTATTGATTTTCCCCTATGTGCTACAAAATTCCCAGATACCTCTTCCCGTCACACTTTGACTCATAGGAACGGCGGCGACATACTTGCCAAACGGTAAGCAATTCGCTGTTAGTTTTTGTATAAGTACGTTATTTGTAGTGATTTAGCAACATTACGTGGAGGTCACCACTTTGATGACCTTTAGTACAACCGGAACTTGGTACATATACTTTAGATATGAGCTGCGATAGTGCAGTAAAATATTAGTCATCTTGTAGGAGATTAAGGGCCGTCGCAGACTTCGGAAACAAAATTTCTCAACAGAAATTTTATTTTCCGGAACAGAAAATTTTCTCATTAAATTTATTTAAAGAGCACTACGAATCGTAGTCAAATGTTGTTCCGAGGCTGATCGACCATTTAGTTTTAGATTTTAAGATAACTTTAATTTGCTTCCACTGCGCTAAGATCAGCTTCGGAATCAAACAATGCCTTTTTAAATTTCTTCTTTTTAGAACTGGAATAATATGTGTAGTTTGATTAATTTATGAAATAACGATTACCAGTAAAGCAAACTCTTATAAATACTAATGTCAGTAATTTAAGGATCACTTACGCAAGGGATCAACAATGTTATCAATGTAGTCCGAGTCTTTGAAATGTAGTGAACATACTAATGGATATTTTTGCTTTAGTACTTTTAAGTTCATTGCTTCCATCCAAAGGCATCTTAAACTCTGGTCTTTGGGAAAATGATGTTGTCCTGTATTAATACATCCCGCTTGTAATGTCCCTCACCTACCCTATCCCATTTTTTTTTTTACTAGTCTACCTACAAACGCGAAACACAGAATCCGAATAGATAAAATCCTACTTGACATGATTACTAGAATTGGGTTCACTGAGGTTTATAAATCGGCCAGGTGATCGTCAACCCTACATTGTGCATAAGCAGTAACCCAAACTTCTTTGCTGATAAGGAATGGTGTGTCCTAACTAATCTAACCACTATTCTGAAGAATAATCCGCTTAACATAGCTTCATAAGAAAACTATACAACAATAAATAAATCAATAAGCAACACCGTTAGAGTATATGTAAGTAAAGGTACTTCAAGTCAAGGCGCAACTAGCACAGAACGACATAAATTAAAATTAAGTAAAGCGCTGCCGAATCAATTCTACCTAGAAGTCACTATGTCGCTAGTACTTGAGTATTTTATTGGTTAGGCTTAAGGTTGGAGCCCCGCTCCTGGCTTATTTTATGAAATTGTTCACCAGTGTGCTTGTATTTTCAGATATGGTTTTATTTATTTTAAGAGGTGGTAGGTTTTAAGTTTTCCTCTTTCTGAAAATATTCTATCCTCAAACACAAACCGTGGGTTTCGGCTTAGCCTGACTGGACACTCTCCGCCTTATATTATTTCCAAACTATTGCCTGAATTTACATTTACAATCAAAGTTACAAAAGATATAATGCCTTAGTAATTTAACTTAATTTTATTTGCAAAATCAAAAGAGGTGTAATAAAATAAATACGTATATAAGTAACAAAAAGGAGCGAAAGCTGGATTTTCCACGTCCAGATGTACTAGCTGTCCCTTTTACTGAATCTACTTGGAACAAGGAATCTACGTCAGATAGTCAGTCTGTCTCCCGATTTCCCAAAGAATTAAAATTCGTTCTTTCTTTTGAACCAAAGATATGTGCTAAATTGTCACATCCCTAGAAAGCTTTCCATTTTTGTAGGTGTCATTATATTTTTATTTCTAAGCAAGTCACTAGTAGTACTAGAAGGTTGACAACAAATAACTATTATCTTATTGTTGATTTAATTTATAAACTTATATGCAAACCGAGCTTTATCAAATTATTTCAAACGATAAACTTTACCATGAAACAATACCATTTCTATTATTTGTCTACCCCGCAAGAATTATGAGCATGAACAGTTAAATAACCAAAAGGATGGGTCACCGAAAATGGATGAGTTACCTAAAATGGATGGGTGACCGCAAATGGATGGGTGACCGCAAATGGATGGGTGACCGCAAATACCAATATTAATCTATATTTCCTCTTCTAAATATTTCCGCAGGTTAAAAAGGGCATCAAAGGAAGGCTAAAATTGCCTGCTACAAAATGCAACCTTTTCCAACCCTAAACTTGTATCGTTGGATACTAAAGTCTTCCCGTAAAATAAGTTGTATGAACAAATTATGCTATTTCATCACTATCCTTTACCTAATATGGGCATCACTACATCATTAATCGGTTTTACACACCTTTAAACACCACACTCCACTGCTAGACATGAGCTTCAGTAAATAATCTACCTACCTACTACGAAGATTGGCGGTATTGTCTCACCAATCATCTACTTTACTTGTAACGCTAACCTATTATAATTTGTATAAATCTTATGTCCATGGAAACCGGGTTGCGATTCCACTGCTGGATAGCACGCCATTGTTCACAACAAGAAATACACCATACCGTACTCAACAATTTTCCTAGTCGGTTACTTCTTCATTTTTTCAACAAATCAAAACAATATAGGATTTATAAATTTCCTTTTACACACATATCGATGTGACACCCCTGTTTTCAACAGTCGGTTAAAACGGTTACGATTTTTTTTTCATCCACAACTTTGCCCATCGAACCCACTGTCAATAATGTCTTACTCGCTCGGTTATACTGTTTTTATCTACCTATTTTTCCCATTCACCTACAATATGCCATCTTCTCATAAAAATTGTGTGAGCGAAAAATGCGCAGCGCCGAATGTCAGATGTGAGACCCGCCATAGGAATGATGACGCCACCGCGAAGCAAGAATAAGAGGGTAGAAACAAAACTGTTCGCGGTGATTCTCCATCTTCCCGCTAGCCGCTATCACTCACGCACTATACATACTTGCAAAACAGTCAGAATTTATCAATGGCATGATTACGTTTATCACATACGTAAAAGACAAATGGGAAACAGGTAGAATAAACACGAGGTAGCAACACAATGAAAATTAATCTAGAAACCGCAAAATAGAACACACGCGAACTGCCAGCAACGTACATCCTAGGCACAAAATAACACAGAAAAATCAAACCACTTTTAAATAGAATGGAATAAAAATTGTAAAATCAGAGAAAATAAAAGGCCTTACCAGGGTTTCTTCAAAGTTAACTAAAGGAAAATGGCGCCGCACCGAGCGTGGTGTCCGGGCAGCCGGCAGTCGCACCCGGCCGCTCGCTCAGCCGTCCTGAAAAAAAGTGAAGCGCCTCAGGCCGGCGGCCGCCCACCCCGCGTCGCCCGCGCACCCGCGGCGGGTGTCCTACCGCGCCGGGCAGTCGAGTCTGGCTGGTCGAAATAAGTATATCAACCAGTAGCAATATCCCCCAGAGCATGTTACGATGCTGTTACGACCAATCGCAGCCCTTCTTACGTTCGACTCCAATCCTGTTGCTCAGATATTACTGGTAAAACAGCGCACTGTCTCACGTCAAGTATCATTCAGCTAGATCTGTGCAATATCAATAGATGGTGCTACTATGCACGAATTGGCTAGAATCAACATTGATTTGGGAATATAAAATATTATTTCTGGTCTACTATGAAACATAAATCGTTCAACTATCTTTGAAATTTCTGTTGCCACAAACAAAATGCATCTATTCTGATATTTGTGTTTAAACTGAGCGCAATTTATGGTATGAAAGAATTATGCATTATTGAAAGATGACTTTCATCCCAAATGTGCTCATAAACAAAGCATATTGTTAGTAAACATATTAATATTGAAGAATTATATTTGTGCGTGAACGGCTGAACCGTCACACCCGACCCCCAAATTTCTGGAGTTGATTTTAAACTTCAACGAAGGAAATTTTCCTGACTCAATTATATTTTGAGTTTACACAAATATAATTCGTACTTAATATTTTATTGACACTCTGCCCAGAATGTAAACAAGTGTATGTGAAGTAATGCTTCAAAAGGTCAGCAACCACTAAAATGACAAAAATTTCAAGGTTTTAAATTATTAGCCATGAATAAAAAATCACCTTCACAAGGACAACATATTCTTTCATCTAGGGGAACTAGTTTGTGAAACCAGCCGACCCGAGTGGTACTATACAAAGCCGTTTTAACCAATACTCTGAATCTTAGGATTTGAAATTGAACCAGCTTTGCACACCCGTGTCAAAACATGTTGACTTTAATAGCTCCAGTCATATTCATTCAATTGACCAAAACTTAACTCGAAATTTCGACCACTCTTAGCAACCGCCAACAATCTGAATAAGTTTACAAATAAACCTGCTTATTCACAACCAAGAATCTCAAGTGTGTAATATGTCACCCGATTTTCCAAAGAATTTAAGTTAGTTCTTTATTTTGAACTAAAATGTATGTTTAAATTGTCACATCTTAAGAAAGACTACCAATTTTCCTTTTATTGGTAGAATCGAAAACTTGAAATAACTCATCGCCCGCATGGTACGACTTTTGAGTTATTGAGGAATATTTTATTCTATTCCAAGTTTTAGATTCTATTAAGTCTTCCTAGATCGACAACTTTTTCTTTAATTTGAGAAAATAATTATAAACACAACGTTTGACAAATTATGAAGTTTGTAAATAAAGCAGATTTCTTTGAGTGTGGGAAGTTTGCATTGCGCTGTTTGCTGCATGTAAGTGGAGTGATTTATGAAACAGACAGATAATTCTGTAAAATTCACATGACTTGTTCATTATTCTGACCAAGCATTTTACTCTAACCTAGCATCAACTTTTCATAAATCCTCATTTGTTCCGTGTATCTTAAGTGTCTTTAGGCAAAATGTCAACAAAATATATCCAAGCTATGGATTCTGTTAGCTTATTTATGTCCTTAAATAACAACTCCTCTCCTTTTCCTAAGTTGTCAGTCTGTCAGGTTTTGTAAGAGGAACGCTCATGTACATCATCAAAGATCATTGAGTTTCATAACGTTCACGCTACATTGATAAGCCAACAGACCACAGTCATGGAAAAGTAAAATTGCTTCCATTACACAAGAAAACATCCTTCATTGATGAACTACGCAAAAGCTCGCACAAAAATGGTAGGCACAAATAAAGAGGTCCGTGTAAAATAATTTAATTAACACAAAAATTTAATTTAAAGAAATTGCATATCCCTCCGAAAATGTATCTTGTGTGGTGTGGAACTAATCCGAGTCGTCAGCAGCAATAAACCCAACATGAAATCCAAAATTATTGACAACTCTTAGAGAATGAGCAAAAATCTATTCAGCGAGTTAAATCCAAGCTTTGCGCAAGGAAGAGACGTGTGATAATCCTCTGTCCTAATGACCCAGCATTCCGCATCAAGTCAATACTCGATATATCATGATTTGAAAAATGATACCCATGCTGCCCCTTCGCAAAACAACAATACCCTTTTGCCGAATATCTGATCGCGCATAATTTAGAATCGCCTATTTGAATTCCATAGCAAATCTACACCGCTAACTACCCGGAATAATGTGTCACCATTAATAAAATTAAAGATGGTGTGTGGGGAAAAAGCGTTGGGTTTTCCATCTTGCTTTGAGTGCTGCGTGTATAGTGCAGAATTCATACGAAACATCTGTTAAACACAGAAATGACTGCTGTCTTATACCTACATTGATTTTGGGTAAATCAATGTATACCTATCTTCAAATTCTCATATGACTTCCTCTTGTAAGTGTAGTGTTTTCTAAAAGGACATGCAATACCTGTATTCACTAATAGGTGGCTATTGAAATCCTGAAAGAGCCTTCACACATTTTATTTTTAACACCTTTATTATATCACCTTTCAAGGATCCAAGATAACTTTCACAAATTCACTCTCTCTGTCAAAACCCAAACTTTACATCCTAACCTTCCTTGCTCCTCTTCTGTCAAGGCGCCCTCATTCACAATTTCACTCCCTCAAGCAGAACCTCAAGGCCTTACTATCAGTGAATATTTTTCAAACTGTTGAACTGCTTTTATTAAATTACATATTTTATTTACCAAATTGAAAAGGAACGTAATAACTTCATTATAAAGTTCCCACTGTTAATTGAAATTACTTTACACTGGAAAATATGAAAAAGTATCCATATATATTTTGTGCAATGTATAAAATTACGCCAAATGCAATGTTAATAATGCAAAACTACGCTTATAGAGCTTCTGAGAAAGATGAAACATTTACAAACAAAAAGGACAATCACGGGACAAACACAATCTTTTGTTGCAGCGAGTAGTGAAGAGTCCGAGAAAAAGGTCCGAGGAAAACTTCTGTAGGCTCTGAACTTGTCATCACCTAAGTCAGAGGATTCCAAGCACCGAGTCGCGTAACTCCTACACTCCCGCCCATAATCTTAAATCTAAACAGAAAGCACAGTCACGAGACAAACACAATCTTTTGTTGGGAGTAGCCAAAGTCCGAGTAAAAGGTCAACAAAACCTCCTGTAGGTTCTGATTTTCATCATCACCTAAGACAGAGGAGTCGCCACATCGAGACGCGTAACTTTTAGACTCCCGCCCATATTCTTAAATTTAAACAGAAAGGACAAACACAATCTTTTGTGAAAACTTATGTTTGTCTGTCATCTGTTCAAGGCAAACAAAATTTTGAAATGAATTTTACGCTTTACGCATATTAGCAAAAGACTAAGCCTTATCTGCACTAAATGATTCCCTGAATAAAACTATCTACCCTTAACCAGAATGGTTTAATCAAAAATGGATTTTCTTTTCATCTCTCATATGGAAGGAACCTAGAATTAATAGGAAAATTATTAAAATCAAATAAAAAATCAATAGATTAGTAAAAAGTTCGCCTGATTGAGACTAATACCTTAGATAAACAAACGAGCTAACGACCCCCATAGTTTTAAATGTGATTCCCTGTCAGACATTAACAGATTCTTTTTCCTACAAGAAAGCTTACATGACTCGAATAAATATAACTAACGAACCCCATAGTTTTATATAAGACGCCAATCTAGTGTTGACCTTACTCGAACAAAGCATAACCATGACTTTATAACGGATAAATAGGTACACATACTAATATCCCACTCACTAAGCTTCTCCTTGACCCCTTTTAGATAAAATTATCATTAGAACGTTCACACGACTCATTTCAACATAACTAACGACCCCATAGTTTCAAATGCGATATATCAGATAACAACTACTAAAATGCTTACAACTTAAGAACAGACCTAACGACCCCCATTATTTTATTTCAGACGGATAGGTAAAACATAAAAAATAACCCACTAATAGTTTCTTTTGCGACCCCCCCTTTCAGATAAGTTTGAATATTACAACGTAAACTACCAATCCATTTAGGTTTTCTTTTAATTGACCGTCCATCCAAAATATTTGCTTCACTAGAAATCGAACATAATCCACTCTCTGTATTAAATAGTACCGGCTCCACTAGAACCCTAACAAAATCGATTGAACTAAACCTTCCGTGGTTTGTATTCGACCCCCTATCTAAACAAAAACCCTCTCTTATAGATCAATAACCCTAGCGACGTTAACAAAACATAAAACCTATAAAACACCATTCCTATCATTCCTCTTTCACGGCAACAAATTGTGGCTACAATAGTAACCACTTTGAACCAAAGTGTTCCCAACTCTGAAGTAACCATAAAATAACACTATTAAAAGTAAAGTAAAAACATGTATATAACTAATCTGCGGAAACCCCGAAAAAGCATATCCTGGTCACGGTACAGCAAATTGTAACGTGACCATATTTAGTTAATTATGACAAGAAAACCGTCATCTGAAAGAACTTATAAGAACCGATGAAAAGGACCCGTAGTAACGCAGCGTTTGATATCCTGGTCACGGCACCAAATTGTAATGTCCCTCACCTACCCTACCCCATTTTTTTTCCTGACCTAGTCTACCTACAAACGAGAAACACAGAATCCGAATAGATAAAAACCTACTTAACATGGTTACCAGAATTGGGTTCACTGAGGTTTATGATCAGGCCAGGTGATCGTCAACCCTACGTTGTATAAGCAGTAACCCAAACTTCTTTGCTGATAAGGAATGGTGTGTCCTAACTAATCTAACCACTATTCTGAAGAATAATCCGCTATAGCTTCATAAGAAAACTATACAACAATAAATAAATCAATAGCAACACCGTTGAGTATATGTAAGTAAAGGTACTTCAAGTCAAGGCAACTAGCACAGAACGACATAATTAAAAATTAAGTAAAGCGCTGCCAGATCAATTCTACTAAAGTCACTATGTCGCTGGTATGAGTATTTTATTGGTTAGGCTTAAGGTTGGAGCCCCGCCCGCTCCTGGCTTATTTTATGAAATTGTTCACCAGTGTGCTTGTATTTTCAGATGTGGTTTTATTTATTTTAAGAGGTGGTAGGTTTTAAGTTTTCCTCTTTCTGAAAATATTCTATCCTCAAACACAAACCGTGGGTTTCGCTTAGCCTGACTGGACACTCTCCACTTATATTATTTCCAAACTAGTGCCTGAATTTACATTTACAATCAAAGTTACAAAAGATATAATGCCTTAGTAATTTAACTTAATTTTATTTGCAAAATCAAAGAGGTGTAATAAAATAAATACGTATATAAGTAACAAAAGGAGCGAAAGCTGGATTTTCCACGTCCAGATGTACTAGCTGTCAATATAAGGCATTTTGTATTGCAAAACAAGAAGCTACTTTTATGGCCAAGTGTTTGGAATAATTTGTCTTTTCTGAATTTACCTTTTACTGAATCTACTTGGAACAAGGAATCTACGTCAGATAGTCAGTCTGTCTCCGATTCCCAAAAATTAAAATTCGTTCTTTCTTTTGAACCAAAGATATGTGCTAAATTGTCACATCCTAGAAAGCTTTCCATTTTTGTAGGTGTCATTATATTTTTATTTCTAAGCAAGTCACTAGTAGTACTAGAAGGTTGACAACAAATAACTATTATCTTATTGTTGATTTAATTTATAAACTTATATACAAACCAGCTTTATCAAATTATTTCAAAGGATAAACTTTACCATGAAACAATACCATTTCTATTATTTGTCTACCCCACCAAGAATTATGAGCATGAACAGTTAAATAACCAAAGGATGGGTCTGAAAATGGATGAGTTACCTAAAATGGATGGGTGACCGCAAATGGATGGGTGACCGCAAATACCAATATTAATCTATATTTCCTCTTCTAAATATTTCCGCAGGTTAAAAAGGCATCAAAGGAAGGCTAAAATTGCCTGCTACAAAATGCAACCTTTTCAACCTAAACTTGTATCGTTGGATACTAAAGTCTTTACATCAAATAAGTTGTATAAACAAATTATGCTATTTCATCACTATCCTTTACCTAATATAGGCATCACTACATCATTAATCAGTTTTACACACCTTTAAACACCACACTCCACTACTAGACATGAGCTTCCAGTAAATAATCTACCTACCTACTGCGAAGATTGGCGGTATTGTCTCACAATCATCTACTTTACTAACGCTAACCTATTATAATTTTGTATAAATCTTATGTCCATGGAAACCAGGTTGCGATTCCACTGCTGGATAGCACGCCATTGTTCACAACAAGAAATACACCATACCGTACTCAACAATTTCCTAGTCGGTTGCTTCTTCATTTTCAACAAATCAAAACAATATAGGATTTATAAATTTCCTTTTACACATATCGATGTGACACCTGTTTTCAACAGTCGGTTAAAACGGTTACGATTTTTTTCATCCACAACTTTGCCCATCAGACCCACTGTCAATAATGTCTTACTCGCTCGGTTATACTGTTTTATCTACCTATTTTCCCATTCACCTACAATATGCCATCTTCTCATAAAAATTGTGGAGCGAAAAATGCGCAGCGCCGAATGTCAGATGTGAGACCCGCCATAGGAATGATGACGCCACCGCGAAGCAAGAATAAGAGGGTAGAAACAAAACTGTTCGCGGTGATTCTCCATCTTCCCGCTAGCCGCTATCACTCACGCACTATACATACTTGCAAAACAGTCAGAATTTATCAATGGCATGATTACGTTTATCACATAAGAAAAAGACAAATGAGGAATAAACACGAGGTAGCAACACAATGAAAATTAATCTAGAAACCGCAAATAGAACACACACGAACTGCCAGCAACGTACATCCTAGGCACAAAATAACATTAAAAATCAAAACTTTTAAATAGAATGGAATAAAAATTGTAAAATCAGAGGCCTTACCAGGGTTTCTTCAAAGTTAACTAAAGGATGGCGCCGCACCGAGCGTGGTGTCGGGCGGCCGGCAGTCGCACCCGGCCGCTCGCTCAGCCGTCCTGAAAAAAGTGAAGCGCCTCAGGCCGGCGGCCGCCCCCCCGCGTCGCCCGCGCACCCGCGGCGGGTGTACCGCGCCGGGCAGTCGGAGTCTGGCTGGTCGAAATAAGTATATCAACCAGTAACAATATCCCCCAGAGCATGTTACGATGCTGTTACGACCAATCGTAGCCCTTCTTACGTTCGACTCCAATCCTGTTGCTCGAATATTACTGGTAAAACAGCGCACTGTCTCCCGTCAAGTATCATTCAGCTAGATCTGTGCAATATCAATAGATGGTGCTACTATGCAATTGGCTAGAATCAACATTGATTTGAGGAATATAAAATATTATTTCTGGTCTACTATGAAACATAAATCGTTCAACTATCTTTGGAAATTTCTGTTTGCCACAAACAAAATGCATCTATTCTGATATTTGTGTTTAAACTGAAGCGCAATTTATAGTATGAAAGAATTATGCATTATTGAAAGATGACTTTCATCCCAAATGTTATCATAAACAAAGCACATATTGTTAGTAAACATATTAATATTGAAGAATTATATTTGTGCGTGAACGGCTGAACCGTCACACA